>DWGJ01002629.1:0-15245 GCA_018246895.1 Aspitha aspitha aspitha | reverse complement strand
AGCGTGATGTTATATAGCCTATAGCCTCCCTCGATAGATGGACTATCCAACACAAAAGTAGTTTGGCAATTCGAATCAGTAGTTCCTGAGATTAGCGCGTTCAAACAAACAAACAAACAAACAAACAAAAAACAAACAAACAAACAAACTCTTCAGCTTTATATATTGGTATAGATAAAGTAGGTCTGGTGCATAAAAAATCATCATACCCTGAACAAACGGATGCCGTCTTCGTCATAGGAATTCCTGAAGTTGTCCGCCTTATATTCATCATCTTTGCTGCCGAATAGGATGGCAAGATTACCTGAAATCAAAAAGATATTAACAGAAAGATAACAAATACAATTCAGCAGAGTTTACGCATGACAGAAAATGTTTTGGAGGATTCTGAAGATAGGCATTAGACTTAAAAACGCATGTTGATTTGTAAAATCCAAAATGGGTGGCATTCCTAAATGAATATTCCGAATAGGAGATGGAAGTTTAAATCATTAGACCAGCGATATTATTTTGAAACTGTCGTTCCTACCTTTCCACGCGAAAACATTGATGAATGTCGATGAAGCACGGCAGGTTAGTAAGGACAGAGATATTTGGCACTCTTGACGATTTATGTATGTTCTCACCTTTGAAGATACTTAAGAAATGTTTAGGCTCCTTCCTCTGCGGCACTTTCACGACAGTCACAGCGGTCCCTAACTCCTCCTCCAGCTCAGCTGACAACGCGATTCCAGCCTTCCTGCTCTCAACGTCAGCTCCTGTGCCCTATTCAAAGAACTTTCTTAAACGCGAATTTTGGAATTCTTCTTTAGCGAATTGTCCAGTTTTTGTGATGGGTGGAAAAACTTTAAACTCGCGTCAGGACACGTGACCTGATCGAGAATTCGTAAGACGCTATTTGAGATATATCGCCGCTTTTCGTGAATACTGGCACAAATCAACATTTTGAAAATACCAATTTATAACAGAAATAAATCCAAAATATTCCTTATTTCATACTCAGTAAGACTCACATTCATAACGGCAAAACCGGCATTATGACGCGCAGAAATGTCGTTTTGTGATTAGTTATTTTCTACTATATTGATTTAATTTTGTTGAATTTTCTAATGGCTTACCCTGTAAAATGTGGATTTTGGATTGTGCGAGTATTCATGAAAAGCAGCGATATGTTCTTTATTGTTTATTCATGTATTTATGGCATTTTGTTCGTTCGCAGACGTCGACACGGACGGTCTCGACACCGACCAGGCGAATACCGTGGAGGAGGTTGTAGAATTCTTTGTGAAAGAGGAACAAACGGTCATCGAGTAGTCGCCATACCGCTCTTAGCTGGGGTCGGGCTCGGTCCGGCCTCCCCGCGCGCCCCGCGCCCCGCGCTCCTAGCGCCTCTGAAATAAACGCAAAACACCAATAAAGTTTTTTCGTACAACTCCTGTGTATTGTTATATTACATATTACATTATTACATTATATCATAGTCACAAAACTTACTTATATTCGATTCCGTAATGTGCAGTGTAAGATTTCGGTTTATAAATTATACAATAGGTAATGTTTATAGAAACCATATTAAATTGATATGTTTCAAATGGACAATGGCCTTTTAATTGTAGCTTGTGTGTTTTATATGTTTATATGTTTTACGTAAAGTTTTTATACGGTACTAATAAGAAAATAAACTTTTAATACAGTATCGTTGATTTGAATTTTTACGAATACTCAACAGAGCGAGATCATAACTTATTTGGATCATCACTTATCCACATTAATGGAGTGTTATTAAATGGAAGTAGTCTATACGGTCACAATTCTTACCCGTGTGTTTACAAATGCACAGGTCTCAGAGAGGTTATTATATAGTTGATGCATGGAATGATAAACGGGTTTACTGAAATGGTCAAAGCAATAAACAAATATTTTTTAAAATAATTGAAGAACGAATGTATGACAAGTTGTGATTTGAATAAGTTATGAAAGAAGTTTGAAAGCAAAATCTCATGTCTGTTAATAGCGAAGTCGATTTCCGAGTAGGTATTTATTTTGTGAGTTTATTCGTAACGAAATGGATTTTCACCTTTTTTTGGTGGGATTACCTAATTTTTCTAGTTTGAAAGATCTCTTCTTATAACGAGGCCTTACAGTGTGTATGTTTTTTTCTACGTTTTCCTTTAATATTAAATCCGATGATATTTTCAAAACGCACAAATCTTTGTTTACTCAGAAATTTAGTAGTTTTTTTAGAATAGGAACAAAGAGTAAGTTCAAATTTCAAATAGATAAATATTTGCGTATTTGAGCTTTCTGGGTAATGATGATATTTTAAAATATAACATGCTTCCAAGTGATTTTATCTTAGATAACTTGACTGCATGGATGAACGAATCCTGTGACGTCATACCTGCATGTTAGGAGGTCGTATCGCGGTGAGATACTTTGAACTTGCTATTTTACAAGTTCAAAAACGTACAAGTTAATGACTATAAGTGCTTGCTATATATGGATTTCGTTGATATCTTTTAGCTTCTCGCTGTGTACTTAAGAAGCTTGATAATTTGAAGTTGCGTTCTGTGTGTAGTTTTGAATCGTAATATGTCCCATAAAATACTCGCTACTTTAAATATTCACAATTTGCTATGCAAATTAAGTGCTTAATTCACATGTAAAATAATAATTACACGGTGCTACTATTGGCGATCAGTCTCCGGGGTGAATGACTGGAATACATGACGTCACAGGTGCATGTTAGAAGCGCGTAATATTTTGTAACGCTCTGAGAAAGTTTGAACTTCTATCACAAGTTCAGAGCACAACATAATGAGTTTAGTTCCTCAATTACAGACGTGGTCACGTAATCCCGGGCTCACTGGGTAGTCGCGGGTTTAGGAACTCGTGGCTTGATCCCTCGGCTTATAATTACACCTTTTAATTATCTAGAGGTTTAGTGAATGAAATACTTGTGGGTTCCAGGGAGCATTGAACTTCACGTGGATAGGTTAACAATAATATGATTCATTCATTTAATACCTTTCATTGTTGACACAATGTTGACTATGAGTAGGTATATCTCAAAACCGAAAGAAATTTTATACAAGAAATTTTAGGTAAACATTTTTTAAACTATTGAAGTGAAACTAATGAAAAATTACGCTCGTGGCTTAGGAGGATATAATAGTCATTTTTCTTTACGTAAGAATTCTTCGTAAAATAAATCCGTAAGCTTACACAACAACAGTGAAAATACTAACATTACGA
The DNA here is from genome assembly GCA_018246895.1 of Aspitha aspitha aspitha. Taxonomy (NCBI): domain Eukaryota; kingdom Metazoa; phylum Arthropoda; class Insecta; order Lepidoptera; family Hesperiidae; genus Aspitha; species Aspitha aspitha. The sequence goes on along the minus strand of DWGJ01002629.1, from coordinate 11,990 downwards.
ACTATTAGGTTTAAGGTCTGAAATTTGCTTAGACTTAGGGTTACCTTTGTAATTTGTAATACATTTGAATTACTATTCGTGGAATGCGCTATTTTGCTATTGGCGATTACGTGGTTTGCTATTGGTGTTGCAAGAACAAAATACTAAAATTACAATATTTCCACGGTTACCGTGAACTCCCGTTAAACATAAAACGTAATAACGAAGTCAAACCACCCTTGCGTCTTACGGTAACGGAGTCATTGACTCATTTACGTCAGACAGTCTGTAGTTACCATGTTTGTATTGGGAACACGTTCGCATTTGGAAAGTTTATAATCTTGTAGAAAAACCCCGAGAATTGCAGAAAATCTACGTATGTACATATGTATTTGATCAGATTTAGTGAGTTTGTTAAAGGAATATCTCGATCAGAGCTGATGTCTTCACCGCTCGAACAAAGCTGGTTTAGCAATTTAGAATGTATGTAATAGCAATTTAGAATTTTTTCAGGTATCCAAGATGTCTCGATATAGACTATGGTTTTAGCTGCTTTGGTATGTAATGAGATGAGCGCAAGACAGTACATTTTTACCGATCTTTTTATTGGTGCTAGACTTGCGTTTCCCTTCAAAGAAAGAGGGTATAAGCCTTAGCTGCTGGTCAAATGTGGATCAGCAGACTTCACAACTAGCTGTCCCGGCAGACTGTTTTCTGACCTAATTTTTAAATAGGTATTTGGTATTCTTTTTTATATATTTTTTCATACAAAACTTCTCCTTACCATAACGAACACATAAAATAAAGATTTATCCAATTCGGTGTAGTCCTTTGGAAGTTATGCGTGTACAATCAATTCCGTGATTCATTTTTGTATACATATGTAGATGTTTACTTTACAACATACTCTAGATGTACAGGTTTCCTTATACCGTCTTCTTTTGATGTTATCACCCGCAATGTTTAAATTTTCAAGTTATAAATCGCACGTAACCAGTCATAGGTGCGAGCCTGGACTTAAATCCAAAGCCCCGGCTGACTTTGAAATAGCTAAGCTATTGCAGTTTATACGCAGCATAATAATATAGGTACAGACGATAAACTCCAAAAACTTTAGAATGATGGGGAAAATCAAATGAATTTTAAATAATATCTCGGCCACTCCTGATATAGAATACTATTAAAAAAGCACCACCAATAAACATAAAGATATATCACTGAAATATACGTAAGATGAAAATAGCTTATCACGAAACAGCTGCATAGATCTTTATTTGAAATATTAGTGTCATTTTATTGTGGGCGATGGTTATTAACCGTGTAGCGTTCTTAAGCCTTGCCAGAACTGTGGGTGTAGGGGGACACGAGCCATGACCGTGAACTTGTTTACATCGCGAAACTGGTAGAACACTGAACTAGCTTCGCTCTTTAACAAAAATATGCTATTTGCGATATCACAAATGATTTTATAAGCGTTAATATCACAGGATCTTAATTAGAGAAAATCAGTAATTATGTGCAGCTTTGTATGTAAGTTTTAGGGATGTTTTTTTTTTAATGTAGGTACTGACTGAATAATTAAAGAAACAAATATTATTATAATTTTTTTATTAGAGTAGCAAACGAGCAGGCAGCAGACATAAGTGGCTGTCGCCGCCCATGGACATCTGTAACCGACTCCTAACAGGACTGTAGAGACTCTTAGTGTGAATTCAGTTAGTATAAGGTGTTAATATGAATTAGTTGGTGAGTATTCTTTAGTAACTGGACTGCAGGAATGGGAGTGTTAGTGAAATTAGCCTAGTTAGTATGTGTTAATAGGTGCAGTTAGTAAGTGTTAGTAGTTATATATTATCAGTAATTATTAGTTATAATATAGTAGTAGTAATTAAACATTAAATTTAACTGCAGTAATGTGATTCGCAGTAGCCACGAGACGTCGGATTATATGGGATTCTAACCGACTAAATCGCATAAGCTTTCGCGGCGGTATCCCCAATCCATAAAGCACTTATACACACATACTGTAACTGAAAACCGCCTACAGAACAATGAATCACAATCTGCTGAGCTGCTGAATGGGAATCTTGAAAAATCCGTTGAACTTTTCTTTTTTCAGCTCGTATAAGAGCGCATGAGCGTAGCGCGCGGCGTCGGCCGTCCATTCAGAAACCTTCAGTTTGCATGAAATCCGACTGCGGCCGCACGCAGCGCCTAGCCCGCGATTTCCGACCACTCAACATTATCTGTTACGCTAAACGAACGAGTTAGTGCTGTGCCTCTGACGGAAGTTTAAAAAAACAATCGCTGAATTCCTTTTGTATTTGTTTTTTTCGTGATTTTCCAAATTTAAAACTGAATGTTGACAGTGTTAAGACGTTAAAGGGTGAGTTTTGAATTTTAAATTTCGTATTATAACTGACATTTTGTAATACGGCAACGATTTAACAAAGCAAAGTGAACATTATTGTTTATGAAAACGGAACTTATATTTTTAAGAGAGAATAATATTCTTTAGGTTCTTTTAAGAGATCTTAATGTATAAACGATATTTTTGTACAGGCGTTATATATACCCGTTACTTGCAAGGAAGCGAAAGGGGTTGGAGCTTTTAAAATAAATATAATTATATATGAAACTTTATATCAAAAGTTGAACTTTACATTAATGCTTCGGCTGTGTGCTAGATGGACAGGTATGAAGGCAAATACAGTTCAATGATAAAAGTACCTACGGATTTTTTGGTAACCGAGAAACAGGGTGTTTCAAATACAGCGCTCAAAGGTAAATTAAGGCAGGTAACGAAACAACGGCAACTTGCCTTTATGTTGCAAGCGTCTTCAGGCGTAAACGCGTTTCCCAGCGTAAAAAAAGGCGTCTTCAGGCGACGATAACTAATAAGTGTTCAGTGTGTTCATTTTTCCTGCCTTTTTTCAATAACATTACTGAAGTTTGACAACATATTCCACTTTTCGGAGACCGAACACACATCTATACTTCTAACTTGATATTATAAAGCTGAAGAGTTTGTTTGGTTGAATGCGCTAATCTCGGGAACTACTGGTTCCAATTGAAAAATTATTTTTGGGTTGAATAGTCCACTTATCGAGGAAGGCTATAGGCTATATAATATCACGCTATGACTAATAGGAGTGGAGCAGCAATGACAAATGTTGCAAAAACGGGAAAATATTGATTTCCATGCGGACGAACCTGCGGGCACAACTAGTAATTTGTATATGGGCTGCGGTAACTTTTTCATACTAGGCTTTTTTATATGAAGAAAGCAGCAAACGATGAGGCGGTCGCAAATGCCCGATGTCTCCCGTAGACATCCTTAATCAACTTCTAATAACACTACATCTGCAATTAATCTTTAATACCTACACAGATATTGGATTGTTAGTGAGAATTAGTTGATTCACTTAAAGGTTTTTTTTATTCGTTGGTGAATATATATGGTACAGGATTGTTGGTAATATACATATATATCTATAGTCTAGTTAGTATTTGTCTATATTTGTCAGTACTTGCACTAATTAGCATTAAAAAGTATCTATCTTACTCGAGGTAGCTAAAGATACGTTGATACTCTTGAGGATTAAGAAGCTGTGGTCGCGGCTTTACCCCCGTGGGAAAAAAATATTTTTCCGTTCATGCAACATTTGTCATTGCTGCTCCACTCCTATTAGTCATAGCGTGATGTTATATAGCCTTTAGCCTTCCACAATAAATTGACTATTCAACACAAAAACAATTTTTCAATTCGAGTCAGTAGTTCCTGAGATTAGCGCGTTTAACCAAACCAACTTTTCAGCTCTATAATATTAGTATAGATGTACTTACCTCTCTCTTAATAGAGAAACAAATTGTTACAGTAACAATTGTTTCACGGTAAAATTGGTGTTATAATGTTAATTCTCCGAATCATAGAGGTACATTTCAATGTTTCCATTATTTAAAGTCGTAACCGAGAAGACATTTTGTACATAAGATCTTTCTACTTAGTTTGGTTTGTGGCCTCTCTTCCTTGCCGGAAAAACATTTTCTTTTAAGTGTCTGTATACATATTTTATTTTGAAACGTCTAGAATCATATTAGAGTTTACGACGAGCAAAGCGGTGTACTACGTTTTGGTGATGCAGGGGTTTATATGTAATGCTTTATCGCTATGTTAAACAGAGACAGATGATTCAATTTATTCTTCTGTAATGCGTTCCTCTCCAGGAGTTCCTTCCATTTTCAAATGTTATATCTGATCATATTTTGCTTTGATCAGACGTATACATCACGTGGGAAAGGAGAAGTTTCTAGAACGCATGTAAAGTATTTTAGTAGGGAACTGTACGAGTATATTGCTGGGCGAAGATAGGGTCGTAATATCAAATGTCGCATGTCATGTCAAGCTATGAAGGCTTAATCGTCCTTTATGTGGCTCGTGGCATTCTTTACACATTGTGTGATGAAATTATCTTGTTATTATGTAAACACAACGGGTATGACTAAAATAAATGATTTTCTTAATAATTAATATGTAGATATCAACTAACGAGATCGTGCCAATTTCGGGATAAAAAGTAGCGTATTCAAAACCTTACAACTTTCTCTATCTTTTAGAAAACGTCCCATCAAAATCAGTCCAGAGATTAGCCCGGACAGAGAGACAGATAAAAATTATAAAATGTTTGTGGTTTAGTATCGTGTAAATAACTATAAACTCATGACAAAACACAGCTGTTTTGAAATCAGAGACAAAGACTTCAATTTTATTTAGATATTATAGATATATAGATAAACTAGCTGTGCCCGCGCGGAAATCAGTATTTTACCGTTTTAGCAATATTTGTAATCGCTACTCCACTCCTATTAGTCATAGCGTGATGTTATATAGCCTATAGCCTTCCTCGATAAATGAACTATTCAACATAAAAGTAATTTTTCAATTCGAACCAGCAGTTCCTGAGACTAGCGCGTTCAACCAAACGAACTCTTCAGCTTTATAATATTAGTAAAGATGCATAGAAAACTTTTCCCCAATGACTGTAAACTTTAAATGCATAGACACGGATATTGTAATGCTTTTATAGTCGAGTAGATTAAGATAAGGTTTTCGTTTTAATTGAAACTGCGCGATGTGTGAGGTGTGAGGTTACGGGTTGTGAGGTAGGGTGAGGCGGCGGGGGCGGTAATCTGTCACGGGAAGTGTGTCACGGGTTGACGGCCGCGTCGGGAATTTACTTTCATTAAGCGAACTTTTTTCGATATCTACATATATATTGCTATGTGATTGCTACGGCTAGCCAACGTAGATATCGCACCCCGGCAAGAAAAGTGTCACAACATGTGTTGTGTCCAAAATGACATAATCACAGCATTAAATGAAGCCTTATAATAAACATTTATATAACCTATTTACTGTAAATTTCAGTAATCCGATTATTATAGTTTTTAAATTATTGGCGTATAAATGAGCAGAAATCTATAAAAGTTACATTTTCTCGAAACAGATATTTTTGTATTGTGACACTTTTCTTGCCGGGGCGCGATATGTGTCGAGCTGTGAACATTAGAGAACATTTGCATTTTTTTCTTTTTAATAAAAAAAAAAATAGATAAAGCAACATTCATGACACACAATTAATAAAGAATTAAAGAACATTATTATATTACGAATCAAAAACAAGATGTAATATGGAAATGGAAATTTCAGTGAACTTTGCAATCTCAAAAATAATACAACTTTAGCTTAATGTGAAATAAACGTGAAATAGCGAAAAGCTTTTTACGCTTATGTTTTTCGACAAACCAAATTTTATGGAAACTATATTCCACCACGGAGCCGAGTGTAGTGAAGATATCGGCAGTGTTTACTTTGCCGGCCGGACGCCTGCTAATACATCACATTGTTATCTTCCGGAGCAGAGCTGTTTTAGACCGCTTACCTCCTTACAGCGCTCCGTTCTTCTAGCGCACTGGCTAACGTTCAAAAGTAATAAATTAAACCGCAGTAGAATTTACATCTATCCAAGATGTTTTTTCAGGAACGTGTGGCCACAAAGGTTTTTATTTCAAAGGTTCAAAAGAAATGGTTTTTTTTGTGGAAGAACATTGGAATAAATTCTGTTCCATTATTTTTATACATTTTTTAATAACCCTACTTATAATTTTACGTACACTTACTTTACTTACTTATACTTTTTAAATAAATAATATTAGTTTTTAAATATAGCTTTTTTATCTAAATTTAACTAATACAAAATAGTATCACTTTTTTACTGCTACGAGTCTTCCTCTCGTGGTGAGAAGGTTTCGGCTTTTAAACCACTCCGCTTCTACTATCACGTAATAGTTATTTAATTATATCATTAGATGGTTGGACTTGGAAGTCAATAACAATACACATTCGAAAATCAAACTCAATTTTATTGCAATCGTTACTGCGTGTCGTTCTTAGAACTGTGTGCCACTTTCACTCGCAGTACCGTCGTAAATCACGCTTTTATCAATAGAATTGATATTTTAAATTGAAACTGAGTAACTAGCCACTGAGACGCTTGAGATATAGGGCGGCGTATACACGAGTGATCGCGTGCGGCACGACGGGGCACACTCGAGGCGACATCTCGAGCGACTTCGTTCCTATCATTTCAATTCAGTTGTCTAAACCAACTCGCTTGCTTGAATAGCGTGTGTTACACACGGCTGGCTAACTAATCCAACACTTCTTTTCGTATTAGAACGCATTTGAAGCACTGTTTGTTGCATTTCATATTTCAAACGCCCGTCTACATGCTTGCAAACATAGAGACGCATATTTCCTAGATAAAGCTTAAAACAAATACAATGTAATATTTCTATTTCTAATATTATATCACAACGTAATCGCCATCCGATAAAACAGGTCGCTATACTTCATACTTTTTAGAGTAAGGTGGAACTGAGGTGATAGATTTTTTATTATCATTAATGATAATAATCACTATATCAAACAAATCAATTCTTCCTGATTCACATATAGATAATACTTACATAATATTAATATACATTTTAATACATCCAGACAACATGTATGTCCTGAGTGGACATCGAACCCACGCCCACAAGACCAAGAGATCAGTCAAATATTGGTATTCCAAGCTCGCGTTCCAACATCATCACAGTCACCTTTCAGCTTGATATATGCAAGATCCGTGTTCGCCGGGTGTAACGTTTAATTACGCGTCGCTACTCGACCGGCCGCTGATAAACGACTCTCTGGTCTACTTCATGACATGTTCAGGGTTTTAACCCGCCCGCTCTAACAATCACGCTCATTTTCATTAGGTGGGTATCGCCTTTGTATTAAGCCCAATTAATTAACTCAGCGGCATCACATTTGATGTGGAACTAAAGGTGCCCGCAGAGGAAATAATGTCGACGTAAATAGACGTCATGACAAAATGATGATGATGATGATAAATTATTAATTATTTACCGATAATTATTAACAAAAAAGATTGATATGATATGAAGATAAGCAATAGATATAAGCATAAGTTGTAATAAATTTTTACACCGCCTAAGTAGGCATGTACTTTACTGGATGTTCGTGCAACAATATTAAATTCGGACGTTTATTTCCGACATGTACATAAACAAAGTGTAACTACAACTTTATTAAGCGAGCCTCTTCATATGCGTAATCTATACTAATATTATAAAGCTGAAGAGTTTGTTTGTTTGTTTGGTAACGCGCTAATCTCAGGAACTACCGGTTCGAATTGAAAAATTATTTTTGTGTTGAATAGTCCATTTATTAAGGAAGCTTTAGGCTATTTAACATCACGCTATGACTAATAGAAGTGGAGCAGCAACGAAAAAGCTTTCCTTTATTCTTCCGTTTTCGGTGTAATTTTTTATTGTATTTACTCTCAGCGTGACGTTTTTAAAGTAGTATTTTGATTTTTTTTATTTGAATAGAGTAGCAAACGAGCAGGCAGCAGTCACAAGTGGCTGCCTCCACCTAGGGTTGAGAGTTGTAGGGTCTGTTAGTATAGTGTGAATTCAGTTAGTACGAGGTGTACTCGTATAAGGTATTAATAAGAATTAGTTGGTGAGTATTCTTTAGTAACAGGACTGCAGGAAAGGGACTGATAGTGATATTAGTCCAGTTAGTATGTGTTAGTAGATGCAGTTGGTAAGTGTTAGTAATTATCCTGTCAGAAGCCGGTCACAGATGCGTTGCCACTCTCGAGGACTGAGATGGTCGCCTCCGGTTTACACGTGGACCGGCATCCTCACCCGTCAGACGGAAACTGAATGTTGTAGAACAGCTGCTTCACGACAGAAATAGATGTGGCGGTGGTACTTCCGCGCGAACCGTATACACTTGCGATGTTTGTTTGTTTTATTTCTCTTATTGTTAGACGGGATTCACGGCCGCCCAGGACGAGCGCTTCAGGAAGGAACGGAAGACAATGAAGCTCCAGCTTGAACCAATCAACATCGAGAGCCGCTCGAGTGAGTGGTCTTTATTGATTATAGGAATATTGTTGGCTTTGTGTTGCACCACAGAAAAAAAAATAATGTACAACACATTTGTTAATTGTTTTTTATCTTTTGTCCTCTTTATGTTATCTTTAGTTTAACTTGCTATTATTTTTTATATTCCCTTGTGGTAATTATGTACATAATGTTCTTGGGTTAGGCAAAAGCCCGCGAACAAACAGATTTTGCTTTCTCTCTTTTCTGTATCGTAAATTCCTGTAAGAAAGTCTCGTGTGGATTTCGTGTTTTGCGTTAAGCTGTCACAGGTTTGAGTAATGCATATAAACCGATCTGATATACACTCCGATACTGCCGCGCGAGCTCTTCAATGTGTGACGTGAATCTTTTTATTGTCTGGGCGAATATGATTCATATAGATTATAGAACTGAGTTTGTAAGCAGATGACAGCAGGCTGATACTGGCACACACGATGGCTGTCACGTGTGCTCGCCATCGGACTGTAGCCATACTGCAACATGGCTAACTTATTTCCAAACTTGTTATTTAAAAGAGTGCTGGGAGTTTTTTCGCCGGCTTTTTTCTCCCGGTCTACTATAGCCTGAGGGGCGCACAAAGCTGAAGTACAATGATTAAAACATGACCTTCATTGAGTGTATGTATATACCTTATAATGAATAACACAATTTGAATTTGAATTTGAATTTGAATCATTGAGCAACAGCTGAAACAGTTCTCAAACTTATTCCGTCTACTAGCGTCATGTGTTTCCCGCGTCACAAAAACTTCATCGCCGCCAAATATCCTCTAACTAGGACCTTATACAGTCTCCCCGATAGCGTCAAACAAAGTCGCATAGCTGCTATCAAATTATTTGACAGAAACCGAAAATCTGTCAACTCGTCAAGCAAAGTTGCATAGCTGCTATGAAATTATTTAACAGAAACCGAAAATCTGTCAACTCGTCAAACAAAGTCGCATAGCTGCTATCTAATTATTTGACAGAAACCGTAAATCTGTCAAATGATCTTTTACAAGACCTAACGCGCGTTTTGATGATTAACTTCGCACATTTGGAATAAGCGTCTTTCACGATAATTTATTAATTTACTAGATGTGTCCGCACCTTCACTCGCGTGGAAATCAGTGTGTCACAAAGTTTTCCCCCCTAAATACCGACCCCGGAAGAATTCTAGGATACAAAGTCCTACTAATTCGCGTTATTCCCGTGTCAATCCCGATCCCTCGGGAACTCCGGGATGAAAAGTAGCCTATGTGTTATTCTGGGTCTTCAGCTATCTACATACCAAATTTCATCGTAATCGCTTCAGTAGTATTTGTAACAAACTTTCTCATTTATAACATTAGTAAGAAGTAAGATTACTCCTTTTTTAGGGTTCCGTACCCAAAGGGTAAAACGGGACCCTATTACTAAGACTCCGCTGTCTGTCTGTCCGTCTGTCTCCAGGCTGTATCTCATAAACCGTGATAGCTAGCAAGCTGAAATTTTCACAAATGATGTATTTCCGTTGCCGCTATAACAACAAATACTAAAAATTAAATATTTATGTATATTAAGGTGGGTCCCCATACAATAAACGTGTTTAGATGATAGTACGGAACCCTTAGTGCGCGGGTCCGACTCGCACTTGGCCGGTTTTGTTTTTATTGGTCGCGACGCGGCCTCGTTCGGTCGGGGAGCGCGGTCAATCGCAAGGGTGGGTCGATCGGTCTGGCGCGCCGGATCTGCACTGGGGATTAGCGATGTTAAGGAGCTCCGTCACCGTAACCGAAACTATCGGATATCCGATATAAAGATCTATCCGTAACCGAATCCGATGTTAAAGTTTCGGATAATTTCGGAATTCTTTTGACTTTTTGGTAACCCTCTATAAATTTAAAATCCATAAGCGAAACTATCCGAAACTAACGGATCGTCCGAAATATTTTCATATTCGTATCCCGAATCCGGTATTATACTTATTACTATATCCGTATCCAAACCGTATCCGAAATTTTCGTATCCATAACATCCCTAATCTGTACTGATCGTATCGCGAGCAGTGTGTGTACGAAGACTGTCCGTTCCTGTGCATACCCGGATCGCGCCCGGATAACATAACCGTGCGTATTAGCAAACGTCTCCTTGACGACTACGCTTTCGACGCTGTTTGTTTGTTTATTTATTTATCAACATCGCAACATACTTTCGTACAGATAACTTAGCTATATTAATGTATAATAATATGTATTTCACAAATGTTACTGATTACAGCGGCCTCAATACGATTTGTACAACATTCTTTAGTCCCAACCGATGAAATATCCAAAACGCAATGTACCTACTCAGTTATACTATATAACTTAAAATCGTTTAATACTAGGATAATGATACGTTACAAAACAGTGTAATATGATAATAATAATTATTTGATTCCACTTCAAATCTGCAACCAATAAAGCACACTTAAAATAATAACGTTAGTGAGGCGTCGCGTCGGTGCGCGGTCGGCGCTTTATCTTATCGCGACGTATTGTGTACTACTACATATTTAATAGCTTCAATTACGACAGCGATAATAATTGGTCGGTCTCGTGTAGTGTAATGTTGCTGGCGGCCCGTCAAGGCGTCGCGGGCATATGGCACCCGGTACCGGGCACCAAGCACCGGGTGCAGGTAGCGGCGGCGGCGGCGGGACCACTTATCGGCGTCTCCGCGCCTCGTTTATTGCCGTTATATCGATGCCCGTCATAACGCGCGGCGGTCGATGCTAATAGTTTTACGATCGCACCGAGAGAACGTGCGGAAAGGCGCGCGCGCCCTATCCCTATACAAACATATTCTCACACTAACCAACCGCATTTGGGACTCTTCAAATTATACATATAAGTACAAAGTCGTAGATCGTAGCTCGTTGCCTTATTTAAATATGAGTACGAGAAGATTTTTACGTGCGTGTTTATGGCTTTATAATTAATCGGCATTTAAGCGAAGGGTATGACGAAATAAAATGTGATAATTGTGATGTCGAAATGTTAACAAATTACGTAAAGTATTTTATGGTTCCAGCGTAGGACGAAAACAATCTTTATAGCGTACCATAAATACGCCACCAAAAACGGTATAACGATTTTCGTTTTTCGGTCGACGAACAAGTCGATGACTAAGTGTGCGTTAGTCCGGTTTCCCGGTTAAATTGTGAATTTAATTTTAAGGTTTCATATTGGCGACGTGACGACTAGTGGAACCCCTACAAATCCAATTCGTCCACTCGCCGACCGGTATAAGGTTGATACTTTGTGTATATTATGTTTGAATGCTTGCATATTGCGATGCGATCATTACGATTTCTAATCGCACGTGTAGGCACAATATGCGGAGCACTTGTTAAACCCCTTTTTTTATGGTCCACTGCTGGACCGGTTCTCCTCTCATAGTGAGAAGGATTTAGGCCATAGTCTACCACGCGGGCCAAGTGCGAATTGGTAGACTTCACACACCTCAGAAAATATTATATACTTTATA
>DWGJ01002628.1:0-15245 GCA_018246895.1 Aspitha aspitha aspitha | reverse complement strand
AGATAAGTGTATTATCAATAACATTGTGTTGTGTCGTATATTAATAATGATACGCTTTACCCATTTTGTCTTCAAGACGGAATGCTTCAATAAGATTTACACTGAGTCCAATGAAATAAGCACGTATTTATGTAGGCTTATGGAAGCACTCATATTGTTTAGAAGCACTTAGAAATAATCAATTACACTATTTTTATTACCTGTCATTTATTATCTTTCATGTTTTTGTAAGCAAATAGTAATTACATAAGAGTAAGAGTAAGGCAGTTCAACTTAAACACGTCATAATCTATGCATTGCTGGCACTATGCTACCCACACAGGGCAATGGGTCTTGCATCTTCTTACGACGAGTGGAATCCCGTTTAGGGTATGCGTGTGAAACTATCACTGCTACTGCTACCCATATTGCTGTTAACAGCAGTAATGACACCGCAATGCTCAGGTTTCAAGGGTACGAGAAAAAATATTTAGGTAGGTATTATATATTGTGTTTTTATTATCAAGGGTAGCAACGAGTATGTGATATTTTGCGTACCAGCCATGCCAGGTGACCAGGTCAGATCTCTGCGGCTGTTCATTGATTTTTATCGTTCCTCATTGCCGCGGTCGGTGTCTGCTCTGGTGATTCTTTTCGCAGTTGGCCGTTAATCTCCTAGTTTTGCATTGGCTTTCGGCATGCGCTACACGTCGATCCGTTATGTATAAACAGGAAATCTACTATACCGTATATCTATATACCGATCGTATACCATATATCTACTAGACCGTAGCCCCGATAGGTAATTTGTTCCGGCGTCGTGCTGTGTAATAATTACTCGTGTAATACAAATTGCGTTTGACTCCTCCGGGATAGAGGACGCGAGAAATAATAGGCGTGTAATCAGGATCTATTGAAAAGCAAACATGTATAGTTTTCAGTGGGTTCTGTGAAGTATATTAGTATTCACAAGTTAAGGTTAGAAGTTTCAGAGAGAAGGTAAAGTAAAAAAAGAAGGGACAAACTAAGTAGTAAAGTACCTAACGAAAAGTATGAAGGAAGATTATTATAAAATCGCTGGGACGATCTAACATATTTTTTAAGGCCATTTAATATTAACTTAAATATTGGAACAATTTCATGTACCACCATTTGAACAAAGGAGGCAAAGCAAATTTTGGTAACCAGACATCTTATAAACTACACTGTATACATTTCTGAATATATGTATTTATAAATAGTTGTAAAATACGAAGACTGACTGCCTTTATATTATTCATGCCTTAACAATAGAGTAAATATGCCTTGTTATTTCTGTCATGCCGGGAAAAATAACGTGCTGGAAATAATAGGGTTCTAATACGTACACTATTACAGCCTCTGTCTTGTGAAGGCTGTACGAGTATTCCCAAGCGATTGGATATTGTTTCTTGTCTAGAAAAAACATTACCAAAGACAAAACAGCAACGATCTGTATACAGTACGCAGTCTGTATTCGTATTTGTTTTATTACTTAGTACAACATGAAATAAACGAGTCATATATAGTATAAGTATTGATTTATCTGGTTGAAATCATATTTATTCTTATAGTTATTATAACATCAAGCCACTGATGGCAAATATCTATCATTATTGAGGTGCTTGGTCTACTGTTGATCACTCTTTTCTTCCATACACGCCGCTTTCGAGGGCTGTTGACTCCCTCATCAGCCAGCGTCTGACCTATTTGGACGTGATAGGACAGTCTTGGTCTCCCTCGCCACCGACGTCCATCAATACTATCTGCTTTTATGACATGTTTACTTTAGTTTCATTAACATATTGTATATTTGTGATAAATATTGATAATGATATTTGACCATATATTAAATCTGTACGCCATAACGGCAGAATGTGGAGTAATGTATTTAATAATTCTGTAAAACATCTATTTGAACTCATATTCATGCAAATAAACAGATTTGATTTGATTTGATATCTTTCACCATCCATTCTTTCCACATGCCCGAACCATCGGAGCGTTCCTTTCTCGTTCTCTTTCCTCCCGTAGATATGGATTTAAAATATTTTTTTCTTTCACTTGGTCGTAAAATCAAAGTATATTAGGTAGTTTATCTTTGATCTAGGTTAGCAGTTAAGTATACCTACGCCGACTTCTAGTAATAAATTCCAATCTGTACGCGCACTCCAATTCGCAGAAATCTTTGTTGCATAAACATTGCATGAAATCCAGAGGCAGATATGAACGTAATTGCTATTCCTAAATTAAAAATAACGAGCTATTGCCCAAGAGATGTAAATTTATGTACCTGCGTTACCATTTATAGCGAGTTGCTAACAAACAAACCGTGTTTCTGGTCAGCGAAGCGGGCGCTTTACAAACTGCTAACGCAAATATTCGCGTTTGTGCCCACTGTATCAGAAAGTCATGCGAGATATATATTGGTACAAATTGTTAGCGGTGCGCGATTTTTGGATTTTCTTATGGTACTTTGAACAGAGCGCTCTGAAGCGATGTCTATGCTATATTAAGGTTAGCGTTGATGCTATTTAAACGTTTGAGAGAACTTTTTAAAGTAGTTCATATTCTAAAGTAGTAGACCGATAAAATATAACTAGTTGGTAGCGTTCCCGCAGCTTGCGCCATATACAAGTCAAGAATAAACTTTGACTCAGTTCCCGCAGTATCTTGTATCGTAAGCCATTCCAGATCCAGTCGCCAACCCATTCGTCCGAATAACTGATATGAGGCGAAGTTAGAATTGCAAAACTACACCGGAATTCGCCTACTTCAGACGAACTGTGCACTTTACATGCATCGAGTGCATTCAAACGTCAATGATATGTGAAGTTCTTTTGTTCGCTGCAACTAGAGTTGCCGTGGATTTCGGTTCACTGAGTATACACTACCCGTGTCGAGTGAAAATGACTTTGAAATATAAGATGCGGGGAGTTTATATAATATTTAGTATTACATTCGGTTTTCTGGAAATTATACAAAATGTGCTATTCAAAAAATCAATGTGATTGCAGATGAGACCACGTAGGAAGCAGACACTGGTAGACTCTTCAAAGTCCAGTTGATAAGTGAAGAATAACGTTAGCGTGCTTTGTCCATGCGTTAATTTTAAAATACACGGAGCAGCTTAATAAAAACTAGCGAAATAGATCTATTGCTGAAGAGACCAGAATCCTTATGAGGCCCAAAAAACAATTAACCGTTAAGGTTGTGTTCTGAAGAGGATTATGAAATTCACCTTAATCTTTATTTGGCAAAAGTATTTAAATTAGACTTGACTTCATATAACGTAAACCGCGGGTCCTTATAAATACCCAGAACTAAAGAAATTTAAGCAATTTTAACTATTTTAATTATTTATTCTTTGATAAATAAGTATAAATTGTTTAAGAAAGCTAGAACTCCTTCAAGGCTTTTCTTGTAAAATCCGAAGCCTTTACAATTCAGTTCGTCCCTCGCGTATTAATCAAAACTCGATTGAATTGTTGGGCACTTATCAACGTCATTATCGGAATGATCTTGGAGGAAAAGACAGCGAGAGTGAATCATTTGTATTAATTATCCGAGAGATTCTGGCGGACGACTCTCTGAAGAATAGTAAACTCTAAACGGATAAAGCTAGAGATGAAATTGAAATGACAAGCCAATGTAAGGGGATAACAGATTAAAATCCAGGTCTTAATTAGAAGGCGTTCGAACCCATCGCCGTGCCGCTACGAAGCGTAAAGATAGGCCAAGGAGTTGATAAAGTATCCCACGTTATTTATGGTGGCATTTATTTCAGTTAGGATTTCTTGTGCCATTAGTTAGCTGTTTTTGTCAAAATATCTCCGATTACACTCTTGCGTAATACTATATAATGATACTCGCTAAAATCCGTTGTTTGTTTTTTTTAAATCGTATCCACTTTTATGTTCGCATTGATGAGTATTTTATTTGAACGATACCATTTCGAGTGCTCAAAACAATGTTCATGAAATTATTTCTAAACAAATTTATTATACGTTGTACTGATAATCACATTAGTGACAATGACAACTTTCAAAACTGGTTCAAAATTTTGTCGTGTTACTGTTAGAGTAACAATTAAATTCTATTACCCGGCGTTATTCAAATTTATGTTAGCGATTCAAGTAAAGTAACAGAAAGTTAGTGTAAATTTGTAGTGAACAACTCAATTGGATATTCAAAACTAAAATTAAGTTAAGAATCATCCTTATGATAGGTCATAATTATGAATAACTCCCAATATATGTACATATGTATATTAGGTATCAAATTTAACGCAAGTACAAACTGTCACTAATCCAGTATGACTAATCCAGGAACGTCAGCCGACTAACAGTTTGAATTTGTCCAAAAGTATTCACGGATGTGGCTAACATCTGCTTATTAAGTCATTTTTGTTAAAGAATTTGGTTCGCTTCGATTGCTTTTAGATTCACCTATTGTACGTATATTAAGTTTGCTCCGAGTCAATTCGTACTCGGAGTCAATTCGGGAGCATTTGATTTTTCTCATTAAAGACTTCGTGATTACAGCCGCTTTGTGGCGAACTGCACGTTTTACATTGCCTCTAAGGCGAATAATTGGCGCTGCAATGAAATTGCGATGTTTCCCACGTAGCTACTCTGTGTTCCGCTCAACTTCCGAAGTTCGGGGACTTGTCTCACCAATGAAATATCGGCTAAAACCACACTTATCACTAAACGTCAATAAAAAGGGATTGAAAAAAAATGCGACGTCAATCGTTCTCATAGTTACTATAACATGACAAATTGTAGTTTTCTAGTGGGATGGGATAGCTTGTGACGTTTCTCGCTTATCCTTCCAAAGTGGTATAAGCTGGTAGCTTTGAGGAATCAGGAGCAGCAGAGTCAGGGTTGTGAAGTGGAGAAAGGCCGATTTGAAATGCTAATGCTAGTCGAATTCCATTTGAGATTACGACCCTCAGTTCCTCAGTTAATAGTAACATTTTCTGTTACTGCCGACAATGGAACCCGCGTTGAATAAATAAGCGTTAGAACGTTACAGCAGGCAATGTTTTTGAATATTCGTACGGAGCAAGGTCTTGGACGTCTGTTGCTCCCTGAAATATAAATAACACGGACAGTTGAACTTACCTGCGAGGGGATAATGTACAGATGTGGCTTCTTGATCTACTGTCCCTTTGTTAGAGTATGTTATTTAGTATTTGTTAGGTTTGTTTGTTTTTTTTTGTATAGACATAATGTGATTAGTGTTTGAAATGTTTTCTTCATAAATCCCGTATCATTTTTATTTGATGGCAATCGGTGAGATGCGTTGTTATAAACAAAATAGATCTGTTTATAACTAAGACGTTTAGTTCCTGAAGAGTTAAGTAAATTATTTTTTTCCATTTATGTGCTCTTTTTCGCAGAAAATGCAGTTTAGGTAATGTAGGTAGTATGTTAAATGTTAACAGTATGTTGAGTTGTATTTGGAAGTTTCTTATCTTTGCCTTCTTAGTTTAATATTCAAAACTTGAATGTCTTTTGCGGTGGTCTGTACAATTTCGCGAAAAACATAAATTTAAGATTTCATAGTTAGACTCTGCTAATAAAGCGTGTCGTGGGCTAACTTTGAGTTCCCTTCGTTATCGTGGCTTCCAGCTCGGAAAGGCTGTTCGGGTTACGCGCTGAATATATAAACGGGAACTCCGTAACAGGCAATGTTTTTGAATATTCCTCGACATGCTCCGGTACCGTGAAATGTCTATCGCGCTATTTAGTATTCGCCTTCGTACTTGCTGGGCTTGATGTTTTCAAAGCTCAGTATCTTCGTAAACCTTGTAAACTTAATTTACGTGCAAGCTTTGATTCTTGTACCGCTGTTTAATATCAGATTCCTAAAAAGATTGACATCTCTAAGTTGTCGAAAATATTAACAAATTAAAATGTTATAAATGCTTTTAAAAATACATATAATTCTGTTGTGAAGTTCTTAATTACATTTAAAGTTACATTATAAGTTATTTCGGTCTCGCTTGTGATGTTTTACAATTGTATGTACTTACGGTCGCAGCAGCTTTATGTAGTTATTTTCAATTTAACGTTATTTGGAAATCAGGCAAATTTCATTTACCATAAGTCCTGTAAAATGTAAAATCTATTAACATTGTATGCGAAATACCCGAATTGAAAGACACAATAATCAACAGAACAACGACCGAGCAAATTGTCTTCAATGAAATTGCTCCAAAAATACCGAGAGCCTTCAGTCTATCAATTAACCTTTGACTTGTGAGCTTACGCAAATCCGTTGAATTTTAAACAAAGACCTCGTCGACAACGGACGATGTTGTTTACAGCGAACATCTCGATGTTGAAGCGAATAAATTACTCCTTAAAGCGATTTGTTTACGGTCGTGTAACTTTATCGAAAATACAGTTTCAGTCGCGCTAGTTAATGATGTTATCGTAGAGGCTGGTATAATCAGTCCCGATGAGACGATGGAACTGGCTAATCGTCGTTGAGATAAATTTGCGCGATATCAAATTATTAATGTAACTTATTGATTGATCTCACTTGATACTTCCCTACACAGGAGATTAGTTCAAGCTACATGATGGATAGTAGGGTATATTTCGAATCTTCAGTTCAACATTGCATTCCCTTGTACTTAGGTTATTCAGTACTTAAGAGAGTCGTCTGGAACATTATTTGGCATTGCATCAGTCATGTCGCCTTTATTAAAAATAGCATTTTTCTGCTCACGCAATCACTGGAAGTCGTGTTTTTGTAAACTATTCAGTATAGAGTTGTCAAACAAAGTTCTTCAATCACCTTTAAGTTTTCAATAGTAAATATACCTCAAACTAAGATGGGTTTACTACAATTACAAACAATAGGGTCCAGTTTCCCGTACCATCATAGTTTGGCCAGAAACAGTGAACTTGTCCGTCGTCCATGATTGATCGAGGGCTTAACGGATTGGACATCGCTAAACCTTCAACTATTCTGTTGAATAAATATAATTATCACATAATGTACTTGTGAACCATTTCTTATCTTTTACTTCCAATGTAGAACACGTTGTATGTTCACTTTAATCGTACTTTGACTTTGTTTTCTGGGTACCTGTATAATATTTATCGCTGTCCTTGAATTTTTAAGACACATCTATAACGAAATGAATACCTATTTAAGAAATGCATTGGGTAAAAACAGAAATATATACATATATGCATATAATATATAAATATATACATATAAGAAGACGTGTATTTCGTTTATCTAATTTAGTTTTTTTTCTCAATATGCACAAAGTCGAGCGTGTACAAGTAACTATTTAAAAGGAATGGAACCTAAACTAACAATTACTAAGAAAAGCGAAGTTTTGTCTTGTGAAAAGTTGGTGATCGATTTGTGCAGAGAAAATTAAACTCTATTGTGACCTGGACAAGATCAGTTTTATTTGTTCTTCGAGTTCAGCGGCAACCCTTCGAATGGTTTTACGTGAAAACATAATTAAGGCCGGCAAAGTTTGCAACTTAAATCGAATTACGAACTGTTGCAAGATTACTTGGTCTCGCGGTTTTACTACGAGGATACAGTCACTTACACGCCCCTGGCAATAATTCTTGTATTACTCCTGACATTTATGACGTTAATTTCTCTTCAGTTCATTTCAAAGTTCCACAGTGGAAATGGTTTATTGCTTTTTACTTTGCAATTGTTCTATATTTGTGTATCTTGAGATTGGTATGGAAATTTTAAGTTGCGATACGACCGGCAATATTTGTTTCAGAAATTTTTTCACTTCTACGCCTTTTTACAGCGACTTCATTTTTCTTAGAAAAGGATTAATTGAAAATAGCCCATCCAATTTAAATATCTGCGATTATCATTATTGTATTCGAGTTTTTATTTTCTTTAGTAAGTCCTTTGGGTTGATATTTTCCTAACATAGGAGTTTTGAAGATTAAGATTGAACTGAACGATAAAGTAATTTCGTTTGGAAGATTTATTTCAATTTAGGGTATCATCATCTACTTATATTTATTAAACACATCAAGTACACCAGAGTATACTGGTACTTAGCATAGGTAAGCAAATTTTTATTCCGCAGTCATATGTCATATGTCATATGTCACCATATCTTTCCAATTTCCACAGCTGACATATCGTGGTGTATATTGTCGATACTTTATTGGCTAACGAGAGGGTATCGGGAGGAAAATTTTTCGTCGAGATAATTTGGAATGCGGTCCCGTCGTGGCGTGTCATTAATTTTCCATAACTGTCACGAGGCCGGAGCACCGGGCGGGGTAACAGAACAACGCACGCGGTTATTAAGCGTCGGGGAATCGATAAAAAATAGGTGATACTTCAATCGTTAGATGACTAATGGATACGCATTAATGATACGCGTGTAACGTACTGTGTAATGATAACGTATCGTTCTTCAATGCCTTTTTAGTCTGGTTTCACAGTGAATAAGTATTTGTTAGGCAAACATGCTACATCTAAGGAGACATCATCGCTTTGCATCGGTTGAGGTTGTGGCCAAACATTTGAGATTTGATAATAAAACGTCATTTAATGTAAACAGCTGATTTCAAATTCAGAATAACAGTTACTACATGGACCGTTACATACTCGTAGTTTTCCAATAACATATTGTCACAATACTGATAAACGTTTCAATTTTCTCTAAGAACTGCCAATTAAGTGAATTACTGTCTTATTTATAGTACTTTACAAATATCTACACAATGTCTTCTACGTCTATTTAATATATCTGATAAATTAAAAATCTGTTTGTATTATGTAACCTGATTTTATGGCCTAAATTCTTCTCACTATGAGAGGAGACCCGGTCTAGCAGTGGACCAGTAAAAAGGGTGTCAAAAAACCTTATCTTTTCAATTACATGTATGCTTTTCGAGAAAAAGATGCCAACATATAAGATTTCAATAAACTTCCTTCAAACTTAGGTATCCTCGTGGGGATAGTATGCGGGAAACATTTTTTAAGCAACTTTAAAAGATTCCTGAATGTGTTTTTAATCAGAACGGTGTTTTCACAAGGCGCAATAAAATCGACATATTTTACCGGCGCAGAGCAAAGCTCTAGAGCCTGAACTTTTCCCATCAGCGAGCGAATTTTTTTCAAACTTGGAACTTAATCTTGATAAGCGATATTTTAAAACAAACAATTTACGGATGATACCGGTTGAGCGCCGTAAGGGGCTTTAGTGATAATTTTACTTAAAAAAGCGCTGTTCTTTTAAGACCTTGCGCTACTTTGCTGACGCTTACTTGTGACTAGAATTGATTAGCATTTTTAAGTTTCGTAATTGTCCATCAACAGAGGTTCAAAAATATTTTCCCAAATGCATAACAAGGTTGTAAATGAGGTACGTGATGGAATCAGTTGTGTGCTAGTGACAATGTTTTGTTATAAAACAAGTATAAAAAACTGTCCTGAGTATGAAAGATGGGATTCTTAGAAATTTAATCAAATGTCAATAACAATAAGCAGGAAGTCAGACCGTGAAGTGAGCGAGGAAAATTTTTAAACAATTGTAGCTGCTTCGCTACGCTTGTTTTAGTTTTTGTAAATATTTAAATCGCCTTTGATCCTCCGAGTCGACCTGCTTGGAGAAGAAAGCATCCGCACGACACTGAAATAGATTTATTTCATTAGTATTTTATATTTGAATACACTTACGTAGAATATCTTGAAAACTTTTTACAGCCCAATAAAATATTTACGTAGTATAATATACAGGTAGGTACACGAGGACAAATGTAATTTACGTAGAATGTTCTGTACAGCGGGTAAATCAGTAGAAACAAAGGCTTTTTTAAATCTATTTTAATGTTTACCTACATGGAAACATTTTTTGCAAATAATAGAGATTCCGGAGGCAAACGATTATTCACATATGTCCGCGCTACACGTGTTTGTCAAAAATTTACATATTTTCTCGTTCGACGAGCTCGTGCGGGAGTAAGTCGGCGAATATTTTTTTAGGGCGGCCGCGGGGGATGCCTGGGGGAGGGCGACGATTTGTTTGTAATTTAATAGGCGCAACGAGACGTATGTACGTGGCAAGATTCCCCACAAAGAGTGGAACGTAACAAGTAATTAGTGGAACAGAACGGAACGCGAATAATGAGAAGCTGACGTGGGCACAGAAAACAACATTGGGATTAAAACAATACGTTTTGTCCGAATTTATTCTGCTTGCTGATTTTTTAAATAAAAATTACACATTATTTACATAGAACGGTTTATGTTTGTAACACATTAGCAGCTTAGTGATGTGTAATTTAAAAGGGCTTCAAAATGAAGAATAAGTAGTTTACGCAATGCAATTAAAATGAAATTAGGCGTGTTTAGTTTCAACTGACCTCAATTCAGGAACGATCTCAATGGAGACCGTTAGAAGTGTCTCGCCTCATAAGTAATGTCAATTGAATTCTGTTCTCCGTTTAACTATTCCGATGTTCTATCAGCTGTCCTCAGCGCGCCGCTTCTCTCTACTGATTGCAGGCTCGCTCATCGCTTGACTCTAATCAATCATACATAATCCAATATTTGTCCGCCCGCCCGTAATGAAGGCTTGATTAATATTGCTCCAAGTTCATTGTATGAGATACTTCATCAGTCTCTATCCCTTTACCTTGTAAAGTCATTTATTTGTACGTTAGAAATAATGTTCCTCTATTGCTATAACTAGATATGATGCAACGTTTAAGAGATTCATTAGTCAAAATAATCACAATATTTACCTATAGAGAAATAACAATAAAAATACGTAATTTTGCGTACAAAAAGTTTACTGCAAAAATTAATTTTTTTTACCATAATGAGTAGATAATTATACAATGGTCTACAGAAGAGTTGAGTAAAATTGGCAAGAAGTAGTCAAGTGGATCCAATAGGTACAAAACTTGAACAGGACCAGCCACATATGATTTAGGCATTAGCGTACAGACAAACCTGTTACTTTCACATTTATAAATATTAGTAGGGATTTACGATATAACTGCATGTCAAATGTGGCCTAATTAGTTATAGTGATTTTCTTATTTTTTTAAAATCGGATGATCATTTAGGGAATTAATTTGGTTCTTTAAAGTTATGTCTAGAATATTTATACACTTGCACTTACAGTACTTATTTATATCCAAAGATATGTTATATATTTTATACACAATATCCTTCATAACATAACGTCACTTTCCAATGAAAACGTGAACATAATTTAATTTCGGAACGTATCCCATTAAAACAATTTGCCGCCAAAGTTTAGGCATAAAATTAAACAATGTCAGTGTATAATTAATTTCTTTTTGTTCCAGATGAGTGCACGCAGGACGGAGCATAAATCACTGGCGGATCGAGTAACGAGTTCATCCGCGAGTGGGGCAGGAATTAAAAAATATATATAAAGAAAAGGGTCGGTCGGCCATCTTGGGTCGTCGTTTACCCGGACGGTGGTGCTCATGAATATGACATCAGCGGTCGCCGCGACCGACCCGCGATGTTGATTTATGCGTCGGCGGCGATCTATCACTGAAGATAAACGAAGTCGCAAACAGGACACGCTTTTTCGGTAGTGCCCCTCTCACCTGAACGTCCGGATTGAGTATGCATGAAGTTTCGGAAACGATTTATTAGGGATACCGCGCCCAATTTTATTTGTTACGTACATATACTTACCGGTGAATATTTTGTGTAACGTTCAACTAGTGCTTGATGTGTTATAGAATATAGCGATAGGCTGACCGGTAGTGCAATTGCGAAAGAATGTTCGTCCTCGCGGCAAATCCTAGAAAACTGTACAACGGGGACAAAGTTTAACAATCGTGCATCATAAGCGATAAATGCACGAATAAAAGTCCGCTGCAGCGGGAAAAATGAGGGAGATTTAACGCAACGGTAGTCATGCGCCGCCGTGGGTTGCCATCGGTGCGGGAGGAAGGACAGAACAATGGCGGCTGTCGGTCGTGGCGCAGCGCGTGCGCGAGCGAGTGGGCGGTGTACACGCTGGTGGCGGCCGTGGGCGCGCTCACGTACGCCAACAGCTTCCACGGCGAGTTCGTCCACGACGACATCCCGGCCATCGTGACCAACGGCGACGTGACCGCGGCCAACCCGCTGCTCGCCGTCCTCCAAAACGACTTCTGGGGCACGCCCATGTCGGACCCCAGCAGCCACAAGTCGTACCGGCCGCTCACCACGCTCTCATTTCGGTGAGTGCTCCATTGTTTTCGGTTTTTGTGATTCGTCCGATTTCGGCTATTCCGGTAAATGTTTAAACGTCGAATTGTAAGCGGGCTTTTCAGCGGTGAACAATACAAACTGAGGGCTCTATTGACGGGCGTTTTGGATATTTTTTGTTAAATGGGAGTATTATAGTTTTTGTGTTCGTATAAACGATGGTAGAGAGATCTTCAATACAAAAGCTTCATTTTACTTTTTACCTGTTTCCCAAAATATCTGATGAAAGATGATTGATTTGACACCAATAGCTACACCAGTAGGTATACAAGAAATTGAGATATAAATGTAATTTTGGCATAAACAGTTTTGGATTTGATTTTACGCTTTTAGTTTGAAATTTGAAAGGGTGTAAGGACAAACTGAGGTTAAGAAGATATTGCTGAGGACCAAGTTAATCAGGAATTAAGTCTATGTTATAATAGATGTCTGAGGTTGACTGAATGTCACATGGATATTTTTAATGATATGACTATACATTTCCAAGCTATAGGTGCGTATCACATCAAACGCGAAAACATTCGCGACTGAGATTAAAGATGAAAGCGTTTCCAGAATAAATTAGAGCCTCGTTACCCTCTTCACACCTAAACACAGTAATTTCAGTTAAAGACATCTTTCATAAGCGCTGCACATTCCGACATCAGCCTAAATGTAATTTTCATTCACGTCTCCAGAGGGCGACGCGTAAAATCATCGAAATGAGATGCAAATATTTATCCGCCTCCTAACTTCCTGTAATATGGCCTCGGGTGTGTGTTAACCGACATATGAATGGCGCTTTTCAGTGAGGGCGCTCAATCACACAGTATTTTTATATTGTCCGGGTTGTCGGGACCCGAAAACGCCCTCACATATCATGCGATTCTGTTTTCTTACTGTTAAGCAAACGTGTACGACGTTTTCGAAGGATAATAGCCAGAGGAATGGCACCTCTTAGCTTGATAGATAGTGGCAGTGGATTAGAGATGTCGTTGGAACCGATTCGTACTAACGTTTCTTTCTCAAGTTATTTTATCAACGGCTCGGTCATCGACCATCGCACAAGGAAACCATTTATTAAGCGATATTTCCCAGTTCTTGTGGATGCTGAAGCATTTGTTGATTCTTATAAAACTGGTGAAGTACAAATTATTTATATATGATTTCGTTAGGTTTCCTTATACGCTGAGCCTATGAAGTTTCCCACTTTCTAATAGGTCTTTAAATAATATATATATGACTATTTCGAACTTTGGAATCGGTCCACAATACCTATAATTATTTATTTAAACGTATTTAAAAGAACTCCGTTCATTTTTAATATTGTCATTACAATTGGATGATTGTATTAGAAAGTGCGTGATTAGTTTGTGCAACATGCAAACCTAACCTATTCATAGTATCTACGTCCTCGTTGATAACCGACGTAAAAACGGAAACATCATTTTCATGGAGCGACTTCAAACGCTAGTACACAATCATATAGCAATCACTGTCGTTCGAGTTTCCAATATGGACCACTTTTTGCAGATTACAACTATCGAATTCGCTTTTGTGTACCCCTCGCTATGATCTGTAATATTAGAAAGGAATGGAACATTGGATGACGCACTGACATTTGTGGTCCAAAAACGTGAGGCATTCGAAATTGCGCTCTATGCTGTAGTCAATAAAGGCATAACAATCGACATTGGCTGCAAAGTTACTCGGGTTCTATGTATTAAAGATTTTTTGCGTACTGGGAAAGGGAAATGGGACGTGTGATATGTAGATTCTGATATCTTTTTGTAGGTTACAGATAATACGGGCGCGGCGTTGTGAATAGAGCGAAAAACGATTTGTTATTTTTCTCCCCCGCATCAGTATGTTGAGGTTCATTTTGTATCCAATAATAATATTCTAATGTAATGTCGATTCCGGTTCTCTCGTCTCTGTGTTTTATTGTAAGTTCTGTGTTTGGGTACCGTACGTTCGAATATTTTATAATATTGTTTTATGCGTAAGAAAAGATACCTATAATAATACATATGATATTCAAATATACGTAGCAAAACGGATTCATGTAATATGGTTTGTTGGTGCATTCAGCGCACAAAATTTATCAAATTTCTAGACGAGAAGTACCAGTATTCATTAGACCTTAAAAACATGGAAGCACCCGTGAAACAACTAATTGTCTTATCAGTGGAGTAATGGAAATGATTGAAAAGAAATTAATATTAAATAATCTTTGCATTCAATGATTAATCAATTTTTGTACGAAAGGCTCATGAGATAATACTATTTAGTTAATAGTTTTTCTATGTGAAGAATTCGCTTAGCGTACCTACTAGAAGGATGAAAACTTATAACAGCAAACGTAAGAAGAAATTTGAAAAATCTTATTCAAAATAATTCCTTGAGGCGGAAAGAAAATATATACGAAGGTTTACGAAAATGTTAAAAATATAAAGCAAGGCAACTTAATTTAATATCACACAAAAGGTACAGTCCCGTACCTGCACGCGACGTTAGCTTTGATCCGCTGGAACCCAGGAATTATTTAAGACCTTAAGGAATTATTATTTAAGACCCCGACCTCGAATGTATTCCGCGAAAATTTCACTTCCTTGCGTCTGATGATTAGTTCCTTTTTGCTTTAAACCTGTACACAGAATGCATTGACCTATTAACAGACTAAAGAATATCAAATCTCTTTGGTATATATGTATACGCTTTGAAGTAACTGATGATAAAGGACCACGCGAATAGACTTCTAATGTAAATAGGTGATTACATACGAATGAAATTACGTACGGGAATGAACATGAGGGACTTCAAAGAGACTCACGTTACCGGATAATGCATGTGATGGTAACTGAGGAAATAAAAGGAATCGGAATTAATTTTTAACATATTACATTGAGATACACAGAATATCACATCATACAATGTTGATGTAAGAAAGATGCTTTGTGTGAAAGAGAGCATCGGTGTAAAAATGAGAAAGGGAATGCTCCGATGGT
>DWGJ01002627.1:0-15252 GCA_018246895.1 Aspitha aspitha aspitha | reverse complement strand
TCTGGTTGTCAATGTCAAACAAAAAGTCCAAAGAAATGTCAAAGAATTATTTTTTATTATGGTCGAATTTCAACCAGCAGGCGACCACTAGTAATAATAAATACATAACTAGAAACAATACACAACAAAACTTGGAATAACTATGTAGTTGCTTAACTACTACATATTTGACTACTACTACTACTACTACTAGGTACTTAACTACTACATATTTGATATACATAGGTACTTGCATAATACCAGTATTAATCAATATCAATATTAATTCACAAATACACGTATTTTTGAATATAAACACTGTTCAATGTCATGATTGAACCAAAGAACATTTTCTGTATCGTTTGTTTTTTTAGGATACCTACATAATAATCATTTAAATAACATGTTATGAAAAATATTTTCACAGCGCAACTTCTAATTTGTCCACTTGAGTAGTGCTGGAAAAGATGTTCGTTTGGTATCTATTTATAGTGGACTCCTTAATGACAAGAAATGCAAAGTTTTCTGCTTAAAACCTTCGAAAAAATTAATCTAATTGGGTTTCCTTAACTTTGAATAGCATTTAAGTAGTAGGTATGTCTTCATTATGTTGGCAAATATCTAGTTTTTTTAAATAGAAAATAGAATTACGGTTAAAGTTTTTTTTTATTTATCATGAACTTCAATGAAGCGAACAACTTTTTAAATGACTTTTCACTAGGTACGGAAGTGGACGAGCACTTAATATGGTTAAGAAATCAATAATCCCTCGTTCATTATTTAACGTAAACGCTCAGCGGCCGACATGGCGGGTCTTTTAATACTTCAATGAAGAATATTATATTCTCAGCATTAACGTAGCGTTAAGGGAAGCAAACTATTATTGATATTTTTTAATAAATTTAAATTAAGTAATGAAGGTATTGAGGAACTTTTCACCGTCTATATAACGAGGTCAATATTTTCACGCAAATCGTGTTTTATAGTTTTTTTGTACTATTTATTACGACTAAAAATACTATAAATGAATATCAAATTATATAACGAAACTCTTAGCAATTTAACTTAAACAATTTTTTAAAGAAAATACGCTTTTAAAGAATTTGACATTCCTAGCAGAAGCTTTTAATTCTCTTGTGTGACCGACGTGTAGTAGCGAAGCGACGACAAGTGCCTACCCGTTGGAAGTGTCAGTTTGACATTTCCATTACTCAGTGTGCAAGGCAAATGATTTCACGTCTACTGCCACTTTTAAAATCACTTGTATTACATTTTTTAAACATCGTTATTTTAAGAAACAAATTTAAATTCTGAAATTCGCGTAATTTGATGTCGACTTTAATGTTAACAGCTATTGTCAGTCCAAATAAACTAAAATAAAGGTTTTTTAAATAAATGACTTTATTTTGAACTTTTGACTGAATTTATTTGCTGTAAGTCTATAAAGTTATATTGGATTTAAATATGCGTTAGTTCACTCGTTTGACAGTTCGTATAACAAATCCGGAATAAAAATATTAAGAGACTTGGACATTTATTACCAAAAATATTGTAAGCCCCAGCACAATTTCATTTTAGAAAGAAAGCAAAAATGTAAAGTTTCTGCTAATCTAATCGGAACTTATAATAAGCCACGCACGCACCTTTTGTTATTTAGGCATAATTGTATATACATTCGTTTTCAAAATTACTTCACATAGTTATAATAATGGCTTTAACGATAACAATTTAATGCTAACACGCACAGAAGATTGAATGAATTTCCTTAATAGATTTTAGCTTCTCATCCATTTCGTTATTAAGTTAAGTTAGATTACCTATGGTCAATGTTTTTAGATTACACTATAAAAATGAAGTACCCATATAATCTTGGAGTAGAGTGCGCAATTCCATTGTAGCTCAGCTTTTAGTTTTAATAGATACGCCGAAATTATACACAGTGTTTTTATAACCTCTGCACAAATACATATCTTGTTTTTCGTTAGAAGTAGAACAAACGATTAGTAGTAAAATAACGTCTACTTAAAATAAATATACCTATGTACATATATAGCAGCTCATGATATGAATATAGAAGAACTAAAAATAGCTAATCCGTTTTCTGTTATTTTCACGTAATAAAAACTCTTATTCCAGAAATTGTAAATTTTCTTTCTAAATTAAATGCCCTAATGGGATAGAAGACACTTCTTGACTAATTTACAAGAATTCATCTCGGTTAAAATATCAAATTCTTTGTCCGTCCGAAAAGTAAAGTAATTTACGTAGCAAAATATAAGGGAAACACGAACTATTTTACTTCGGTTGTTTTGTAGTTAAATATTTATTTTATTTGCTTTTTAATAACACATAATAACCTAGACATCCTCAGATTTAAAATCTCCGGTTTACTTATCTGCCTGTATCATTAAGAAATCTTAATTGCTAATTAACCAAAATATTTCGTTTTCATTATTCAGGAACAGATAAAACTGAATCGAAGAATTTGTGGACAGTATTTATTAATTTATCTGACGAGTAGGTACTTATGTATTAGGAATACTAATGGAGTCTCAAGGCAACTGTTATTCTCAGTATAAAATGTAGTTAAATTTGAAAATAACTAGGAAAGAAAAAATTTGGTAAAGTTCTAAACGCGGCAATTCGATAAAAGCTTGGAAAATAGAATCTTATGAACAAGAACTGAACTTTCAAGCCTCAAAGTGATAACAATTGAACGTTATTTCGTTTAACAGAAATTGCCGAAATAGAATCCGATGCCCATTGATTACCCTATCTTCAGCTACCAATTGCGGATTTCTTGATATCAGCGCAGATTGTTCGATTTAAGTAAGGTCTTGGCAATGGACTTTATCTCACATTTGGGTAAATATCCAATTACTTAACAAAGCTCCGGTTATACGATTACATGGTGCGTCTGGTCTTCACATAATAATAGTACAGGTACCTACGTTATATACTCGTAACTCCCGTAATTTACATTACGTTATAGGTGTATGTAATATAATCCATACTACATTTATGAAAATAGTTATTATATGATCGTATACCTTAAAACTTCACCAATTCGTATATCCAAACATTCTATGAAAGCAATAAAATGTTAAGTAAGAAAAGTGTGGTCTTATTTGTAGGTGGATAAGACGAAACATAACTCTTTCGTTTAATAAAAACCAATACTTGTTCCTAAACTTATTCACAAATTCTCTTTAATACTAGATATACTGAAATTTAATCTCTATTATGAATCTATGAACTAATGCATAAAACTATTCATAAAAACTCGCAAACTGACGTCACTTACTTAGTCAAACAATACTAAAGAGTATTCCGTCTATCAAACTTATCAAATATAGGTACTTCGACGTAGAACACAATGGGGTAAGGAAAAAAACGAAATACAAAACAATAATAGCTATAATGTTCTAAGAAATGAAGTTTGCGGCTTGCGACAGATGCGTCATTACCGACGAGTCACGCAATCAACCAACCAACCAACCAACCAACCAACCAACGTAATATACATGCATATGAAGAATTATTAACTGATACACTGATAATAATATTTGAGTCGAATCAGCTAAAAGACAAACGCTCAAACATTTTTATAGAATAACTGATAGCAATGGATCCCTTTAAATAAGTTCTCGCCTTACCGTGACGGGGATCACGATGGAGTAAGTCAGCGTAAAGCCACCGAGATACCATTTAGACCGCCTACGCCAATGTTCCTTAAATGGCCACCGAAGTACATAACCAAATACAGATGCAGACTGCAGATAAGATAAACCTCGATATCTGGATTACCCACTGTACGTATCTACTCTCGGTAGCCAAGGTATAACCTATACATCTACAATCACCTAAAAAGAAACGATAAGTTGAAAGTAGGTGTTAATCCACATACTTGTACACCACCCGTTCTTACCTCTAGAAAACGCGATATGTTTCTTCAACACAGCAACATTTTCTTTGATTAAAAAACCCCAATATTGGGCTTTAACCGTATATTGTAATATACGGGTATTTACAAGTTCCTGCAATTGTTTTGTAAAAATCCAATAGTCATACGAAGTTTCGTAATGGCCGCACTAAACGCGATCGCAAGCCGCATCGACACAGGCAGCGGTACCGCTCCACGTTCCTCCATTATCCATTACACTGACAAATCGATGTTCAGTTCAGTCCGTACCAGTCCTCAAATGACACGGCACGAGTCACGCATAGGTACCTATACCAAGTCGATCGATAACTTTCATGGTTATGTCTAAACTATTGATTTCGGTTCACCAATAGGTATTAAGAGAAATTTTACTGTCTCCGTAAATCATGTAAAAAGTATTTAGTAGCTAATTTCTTAGATAGATCGTTTTCTTTTTCTTTAGAGGCTGCAGCCATATCTCACTATGCATTAGGTAATATTGGGCGTGTTTCCATACCAATAAACAATCATGGCGATAATTGCAAGCGTATTTGATGTGAAAATTAACTAGAACTATACATTATAACTTAACACAATACATGAAGGTCACCAAATATTCAGTGATTCAGTATAAGTATTGTCTTGGTACAAAGTGATGTAGGTACTACGGCGTAATAAATGCGCTTAAATTTATAAAACGTGTCAATTCTTATTATTTAAAACCTCTTTAGGTTAAAAGCATTATAGGAAAGGCTTCGGGACTGTGAAATGTGGCTACTTAATCACCAGCGAAATATTATCGCTGATGTTTGTTGTTGGGTCATTTTTCACTTCAACCCCGTGGCTACGAAACTTCCATTTATTCCGTCCCTAAACACCAGTTTGTTTCGGGACGATGCTTTTGGTAGCTTTCACATGAAGTCTCGCGGTTTTAGATGTTAATATAGATACCTACACGAGTGGATTAATCCTATACTGTGTGATAAAATTGTATTAGGTTTCATAACCATTTTGATATGCAATTAAGCATTATGTCGAAATCACTATATACCTAATACTCTTAGTTTTGACTTTTTATTTCAATGCCATTCGTTTTCCGAAACATTAATGCAATTTTATTAGCTGCTACCTAATAAATGGCACTGCCCTACATTGTTAGAGATTGTTTGTTTTACGGGATACTCGCAAAAAGCCGAGCGATAGTTGGTCCTATATATATATGTACTACAAATTACGACCCGTGTGTTATGTTACAAAATATTTCATCGCAACGGAATCCGGGAGGCATTTCCACTTCATTTTCCTCGGCAGCCGCTCCGAAAGTGATCTGAGCTCGGATTTGAAACATGTTTGACTTTGAATGACTTGCAGTGCCTATAGTTGCAGCTGTAGTAACCATTTATAAAAGCAAAAGGTCTACATGTATCGTGAACAAGGTGAAAAATATTAAATAATAAAAGTAGAGAAGAAGCTATAATAAAAGTTGGGAATAGTGTAAATTTCAGTGGTTTTAATTTTCCTTGTAGTTATATATTTCACAAGGAAAAAAACTAAAGCGATTTGTTTCGTGAGTTAACAGTAATACTCTTAGTAATTTCCCCCGTGAACTATAAACCTAAATAAAGTTACAAATGTCGACCAAGGGCGAGTTAAATCAATTTGGGCGGCTCTCTGAGATCGGAATACAATCGGCTCGAATATACTGCCCATTCTATATTGAGCGCTTTAGGACGAAAGACTTTTGATGCGTGGAAGTACAAAACGGGCATGAAGGGGACCTATATAATGGCACACTGTCATTTATTTATATCCGGCAACGAGTCTATACTACTGTATTGTACAGATATACAAAAGAAATTGTTCGGACAAAAATCGGCAAAGTTTCCAGTAATCGCTTATATACATAAAGGATTAAAGTTATGTACAGCGATTACATGAAATCAAATGTACCTATTAAATGACAACAATACCTACAGAGTAAGCATGAAAGACAAAATATATAAGTTAAAGTAATAATCTAAGTATATATTCACCTACATTGTGTAAAACACCTATCATGTCGAATGCAACACCGCAAACTCTGCTGGCATGCAGCAAAAATACACCAAGTTTTAGTGCTTCTACAGTCCGTTTTAAAATATTCTGTTTCCTTTTTTTTAATCTTGTCGTCTATTTTAACACTGTATTTAATAGCAACTATTAAAATATGTTGTTTTTTATTACATTTTGTTTATAAAATCGCACAATCAATTTGTTCATAAACATTATGTATTTAATTTTCTAGCACCAGTAAAGACACACAAAACAACACTTACCATTACACACACGCACCCCAAAAATTAAATCCATTTAATCCCCGGTTGCTTACAAGTACAACACGTATTGTTAACAACGCAGAGCATACAAAGTTGACAAAAATTGGGTTAAATCAATTAGGATGGCTTCCAGAAATCGTGATAAAGTCCTGAATGAGTTCCCCATTCTATTATTGGACGGTTGAGGGCGGCTCTTTGTTTCGTCCTCTTTTTTTACGAGCGTTAAAATTTCGTAAAAATTTTCATGGAATGTTCGCATTCCGTTCGCTCCGGTTAAATTACAGGCACCATGCAAATCGATTTCCCATTCGATTCAGTGGAGTTACTAATTTGCACTGATCGTACGAGCAAACCGAGTAGCATAGCCTTCGTATTACTAAAACGGAATCAGGCATGCCTTGATTGGTAACGAAAACCAGAAAAATTAAGAAACTCCAATCATTCTTCGTGCATTCATCGGCACACCGTTCCCTACTCCTTTAACATTCCATTCAAATGTCTCTTGCCGAGCACTTCTTTTTTTAATTTTATGAAGCTTCCATTTTTTTTTAATGCTTACGTAACCTTTTTAATTTTACCAATCTAACCAAATAACTTTGTTATACATATTCTAATTTCCATTCACTTTAGAATTACATAACTCGAAATAATACTTAACAACCTAGCACGATTAGATTATATGATATTTTTTCGAAACCAACTAATTTGGGTGTCAACTGCGAATTTCAAAAAACGCCTTCCCGAGTCCCTTTATTACGTAGACGAAGATAGGTTTAAATTAGTATCACTAGGTTACAAACAGAAACCCTTATCGCAGGGACCAGAGATCTACGAGTAAAATATTGTCTATACGAGGGTTAGTCATTAAACCTTTTTTCAACCGATACGTAATGGAGCAGAAAACAGTTGACGTCTGATTAAAAATGTTTGGATGGATCTCTAACTTCAGTATATAATAAGTTAAAAGTAATAAATATGTTTTTAAAATTAATTTACCATAACGCTGAAGGAAGTCATTGTAGAATAAGGCTTAAGAGCTTTCCAGAATATTTTCTACGAGGTGTGAAATTCGGTAGCCCGTTCCTAGCCAGCATGAAAATCTATGCCTTATTAGTATTCTGAGAGAAAATCTGTGTCAAACAATTGAACTGTAAAAGAGTGGATTTTTGATGATTTGAGTGATGATTTTTGTATTATACGATAGACAAGCGCCTCACTGCTATCTACATAGATAAATACGAAGCGTAGAAGCGTGATATGATTCATCACGTGTCCTTAGAAATCCGCCTATATGATGTACTGGAACAACGGGGCGAAGTCATCCTGTAGTTGCAGAGAGAATGAAACACTTATACAATTGTTCAAATCATGTCGTGGCAAAAATTTAATCGCTGCTCTCGTTTAAATTACGGAATTTTTCTCATTTAAGGGATAATAGAAAAATTTGCAGGAAGGGAGAAATCAAAAGCGATAACGGACAAAAGTGTATATTGATTTAAATACTTCCTTCACACTTTTTTTAATTAAGGATATTGGATTTCGTAACAATATACAGTGGTTATAAGTCTGACGGATTCCATCACACTTCCATTAAACTGCCTTAATTTGTTTTAGAATATAAGTCGATGTAAGGGAAGGTAGTACAAACATGTCACCCACAATGTTGAACCTTTGCAAAGTTCTAATTTCAATAGAATTCGTTTCTAAAATTCAGGTGGCCTTTCTATACTTATAAACCTATGCATTTATTTTTATCCCTGCTTGTAGATAGCATTTACGAGTATATTTTGCTTATTTTACGGTTCAATTATTTCGACCACTGCAAGATTTGGAACTATTGTGAAATACCTATCTAGTAGTCGTAACGTCTTCGGGTATTATACATACAAAGCAATCTGTATATTGTTTATTGACAAAAGGTTTAACTTACCTATAATATCTATATTATCGGATTAGTTTATTTATTTACCTTTTATACCAACGATGTGACAGATTGAGGTACATATGTACATAGCTACATAGTTATGAGCCTCGCTTAGGTCCAAAATTAGTCTGGATATGAATATGTATGGTAGGTACGTGAAGTAACCCGTTAAACCATTAAATTGTATAAAAATACTTATGGGAAGTTACGTATTACAATCTATATTAAAGGACAATAATGTATCAAACAAGAATACATTTAAACATTTATGACTCGTTTGTTATCATACATTCGTCACTCCTACGGTTAGTTTTACAAAGGGTCCTGAAGTTTAATTTACCGCCAGACAGATATTTGAATGATGAATTTAGATCTTGTCCGGGTTTCGGCGATTGTGTAACATTTCTTTGTGTGTGTTCATGGTACTCAATCCGTTTGCGGGACTGTGAGTGTGTAACTTATTTATTGTGATGTAGAAATCAATGGCAGCCAAGTCATTTGTGTACAGGAGAATCCTCAACTCAGTTGTTTACATTAGAATCCTAAATACACATTCTTACGTTATTGAATAATGAACTGGGTTGATTCTGAATAGAATTATGGGGATAGCATGTTAAATATTACAATATTAACGGTCATACACTCTTAGTATCTATACGTTTAACGAATATTTGAAACCGTACCAATCAAAGGCACTACATACTCGTAGCTTCCATTACTATGAATGAATAACATATTCATAGCTTACGGAGCTCACCTTGCAAATTGCTAATAGTACTGAAACAATAGCTGAATATACAAATCGACAGTATCATTTGAAACAAATTTAAACCCGAGAGAATATAATATCATACGTTAACATGCGAATGATAAATATATTTCCAGCAATGCGTAATGTAGCACAGTGGTAGTACCTACGCTCGATTTCTGCCCGATTTAGGCAACGTTTGTAAATAGGTATAGGCATATAAGGTAATGTTCGTGGATATTCATATTAATTACCTTTGCGTAGAAGCACTTCAAATGTTTTTGGGAAGTAAATGACTGCCACCGCACCCCAAACATACCTAGCAATGCTCCCTTAAGTTTTGACGTAATAATGAGGGAAATAACTGCTTTCGTAACAAGTGCGTGAGTTTCCTTGATGTATCTAATATAGTGGCATTTTTTTCTACTAAAAAAATACTTTCACCAAACTCCGACATTTTCAGCTTCACCTGATAAAACCGAATTATACAATAAATAATGTCCTTTACTTTATTCAATTTTTGTCTTTTTAAGGATAAATCACAAAGTGAATTAGATTTTTTGTACAAAAATTATTATAGTCGTAAAAAGGTTCCCAGGTTTCGGTCTCTCTCAAAATTTCTATTCAATGTCTATTTTCACCTTCATCACCAACTTTCAGCGTTTCTATTAACCTTGTACATTTTTTTAATTTTAGAATTTTTTTTTTATTGCATCTCAACAGCACAAGATTGAGCACCTCCGAGATCGATGATTTAGATCCTTTGCATTTAAAGATTTCGCGATCAGTCAATGTCAACGGTATAGACTTACAATACTATTTTCTTCTTGCAAAAAACTGATAACAATAATACAAAAGTGACGTGGGAATCAAATTTTGGAGAGGGATACAAAGACATGTTAACGGTACAATTCTCTAGACACGGAAAATGGAATGTTTTATCATTGCTCTTCATATCCACGAATCGAGATCATACACGACAATACACATTGTTTTTTTCGCTGCATATAAAATGTCATATGACTGAATAAATTCATGATTATAACATAGTCAACTTTGCCGAAATTCTAGTTTTCTTTCATAATTTCACTTGGGTAATACATGATTTATTAATGTTTTCAGAACCTAACCTGTACAAGGTTAACATCGCAGCAGTTTTACTAAAGCTATTGTCATATATAAAGCGGAAGAGTTCCGAATGAAATATCCCGCGTTCGGAATTTCCATATTTAGCATACATTCCGTCTTAATAAAAGTCTGCAAGACAAGAAAATCACGCACTCATTATTTTACAAAGACTGGGAAAATAATGTGAAATATCGTTATTTCAGTGTCATTATCGAAAAAGAAAGTAATGTGGTAATACAGTCTAGACAGTCTAGTGCTTTAGATATCAACCTCTCGTCTGCGGTGCTAATCACTGGATCGCACCTTTTGATTTCACGAAATAATATGCTTTTGATTATATGTATTTATATTACTATGTACAATGGTAAAGAAAATAATCACGAAGAAATTATATATAAACAGTTGAATTTTTTTATAACAATCTATAAACCTTGTAAAGTCTGTCGATTTGATCAGCATGGCTATGGAGTGAGACTCGAGTCTAGTCCAGCAAGGAAAAGACAAAGGAGTTGATGACATTAGAAAGTCGATAAAGGTTTTGAACATACTCGTAATTCGTAAGCAGCCGCAATTAATGTCGTAAATACAATAACAAGTACAAAGAAGAATAGTTTCATTGTTCGTTCATTGAAAGCCACAATTTTGCAATATAGCGCCAACAATAGAATTTGTTGTGGAAAATGTGCTATTTCAGCAAACATATCACGTTTTACAAGTAGTGAATTATATTCTACGGACGGAAAAGCTTCTCAAGGGTAAGTGTTCAATAGAATCTTTGTGATCTTTGTTGTACTCGTATATTTCTATAGTGTATTTAAACTTGAAAAGAGCATATCTGTCTAAGACTTTTAACACAAAAGGGTTTTGGTCGCAATAAATTTGTTCTTAAACTGTATTGGTTCACAAAAGCATATCGAAAAACACCTACTTTAAAAATTCTTATAAAATAGTAAATATTTTAATACGTATGTAACATACTACATATGACTCGTTACACAATGACCGAAAACATAAACAGTAAAATTGCACACCGTCCTTTTCGAGTAGGTATACGTCTTATTTTTGCGAAAAATATATATAACTGCAATTATATGTCTTGTACTTGTCACGTAATCACTGAGCTTTAATTTTAAGATGCCTCAAAGCTATTATATTGGTCAGTAGGAGTTGCTACTTCGTACATCGAAGAACACGTGAGGATCTCATTACCGTTCAAGTCATTGATCTGTTCTCAAAGCATCAACCAATACAGATAGACCTCTAAATATCATCCAATACAAACAAGCCGGTTTCAAGTGGTACTTCGGGTGAGTATTGATTCAATACTCACTGCGATATGGAATAGCTTACTAGTTAAATACACAGCAGTTCGAGTAAAGCCTAAGCAGGAGCTTTATTGACCTGCTGGACAAGGGCTTGATCAGTGAAACTTGCATAGAAATAGAGCGCAATGCATTGAGATGTGGAAGCAAGAAGTAGCAACAATCCATCTATCAAAACGCAAAAGCCTTCAAACAAGTTTAATAGAATCTACCTCCATAACAACCAAAAATGATAACTAAACTCAAATCACGGCAACCTAAGTTTTGTCCATGCAAGTTCTGACACTTATTGCTTCTCAACCAGAATTTTTTTCTCCAATATGCCCAAAAAAATAGTGCCAGGAGCGTTTCTTTACCTAAGATCGTATTCCAATAGTTGGACAAGCAACCATAAAATATCGCACTCAAGCAACCTCGGCAATCGCAACCTTGTGTTGACTTTTCTTATTCTATTCGGATTCCTCGTTCAATGCCTCTTGGAGCTATAATATCAGTCGTATCGGGTTGCAGATATGTTTTCGTATTCCCAGAACCAAATCTACAAGTACATTGCCCTATCAAAATTGAGTTCTAAAACGCGGTGAAATATGTATGTTTGTAGTACAATTGAATTTATATTTATGTAATGGATGAATTTATGAAATGGAACTTATACGCGAAAACCCATATAATTGAACTACCGTTATATTAACTGCAAAAAATACTGTAATAAACTGTGTGTCTTTTTAATAAAGTAAAATAATTCGTCCTACACCGAACCTATTTTTATAAGACAAGATCCGTTCCAGTCGTAGAACAGTACAAAAGGGTTAAGAAAAAACAGTTGCATACGTTTTCTATTGAGCGGGTACTTACTTAAAGCTATGTTGGCTTGCTTGTTTCTATCCAGCTGACCGCGTAACGCTCGTAGCCTCCTCAACTTCAACTCCTGAGCCTCAACTCGCTCCCGCAACCGACGTAAACGCTCGCCCTCCACTGCCACCTGACAACACAAGACAAAAGAATTGTGTAACTACTGAGATATTGTCAACATTTTTTTCCTACCATCAGGTTTTCACCATATACAAGTCATATAGAGTTTCAGTTGAACATATGTAGTTCTTAGTTTTTAATCATACTTTTGACATATATGATATTATGAAATTTGGTCGAAGATCCGCGTACATATATAGGATACGTTATACATAGGATTATGCGGTCGAATCTTTCATCTATCTTATTTATCGTATATAGAAAACTTTACACTTAAATAATACATGCTCGAGCTCATCAAACGAATATTTGTCCTGGTTGGTAGCGAATCAACGACAGATAAACTAGTAACGTAGTCGCAGAGAACTAATATATTAGAACGCCAATATAAATTATAAATCGATTTATCATCTACAAGTTCTAATTCGACTTCTTGACGAAGTATGATATATCTAAGCAATATTAATACATGTCCTACATAGTTTAGACAGTAGTTGAGTAGTTGCTAGATCAGCACCGCGTTCGTTCTCGAAGTCAAACTAGTTAGGACGTAGCTTACTGCACCCAGAATTAGGAAATGTAGATAAACATAGAGTACTGTACAATGCGCCTGTCTCGTGTTTTCAGTTTCACATTAATTAAAAGCTTTGGGCAGCTTATCCGATAATAGCATACTTACCAAAGAATTGTCTTCATTCTTAAACGATTAAAATTAGTGTTTAAATCTCATGTTCAGAAAAAACATTCGCAGATGTTGACGACAGTCGATGTCACTTTATTTACATATAGGTACATATAGGTATCAGGCTTCCGAACTGAATGAAATGACATATTTTAACGAGTGCTTTACTATGTTGCCTACAATTTTTTTGGCGTACCTATGTTAAAACACAAAAATGGGAAAATACTGTATGAAAGTTGAATTATCTGGATTTCAGTACAGGCTAGTATAAAGATTGAAAATAACCTAAATATACCTTTCAAAGTTCTTCTTATACTTAACGAAAATTCCATCCACATTAAGAGAACTTGTAACTGTCCTCTATGATACGATTTATCGCGTACAAGACAGATGTTGAAAGAACTTTTTTCTAAAGCGAAATGGAACGTACAAA
The DNA here is from genome assembly GCA_018246895.1 of Aspitha aspitha aspitha. Lineage (NCBI taxonomy): Eukaryota > Metazoa > Arthropoda > Insecta > Lepidoptera > Hesperiidae > Aspitha > Aspitha aspitha. The sequence goes on along the minus strand of DWGJ01002627.1, from coordinate 1,827 downwards.
ATGACATGGAACGCTACAAAACCCTCTACCAAAATATCCATTCAAAACTGGCAAACCATTTCAAGGGTTTTCCGCGTAACAAATATCTATTGGCTACGATGACAATTTACCCCCAGGAGATTGCCTGTTTGCTGGGCTTAATTTGAAACATTAAATGGGGAAAAAGCTTACGCCTTTTTTAACTTTCTGGGAAAACTGTGTTCATTGGTGTAAAAGTCTTAACCGCAGTAATCATAGAAACAACATAATTAAGGTGATACAACTGACGCAAATTGTGATAAGCTGTGACATTAATTAAACTATGAATGTTTCATTACACAAAGCAACCGTACCAATTAGTCGTGTACACTCCGTTACAAATTGCATTAACTTATATGTACATACGTATTAACTGTACATACTGTATATTACACACTGATTTATATAACTCACTGATAACGCTTTGTGCTCTACAGATTATTAATATGATTATTAAACACACTTTTTACAAATTGTGACGCTCAAATAAATCAAACGTTCACTGTTGATTAAGAATACCATAAATTTACATAAATCGTACCAATAGTCACAAAAATTAGTCACCGTAATATTTTTCAATGTTCGAAAATTAAAATTAACCTTTGAAAGGAAAATGCAATAAAGTAATCTTTCTCGAAGAATAATAATTGTTTAATAATTCATTACCTTAAACGTTATAATTTTCTGTGAAAATTACGAGAGATAAGAAGAAAATTAGTTTATCCACGGAACTTAATAAATCTCGTAAGCCAAAGTCGGACGCCTTAGCCTAATGCGATATTTATCGCTCGCGAAACAAAATAAATTTACTCAAGCAATAATACCTACCGCTGTTGCTTTGTAGGTAGGCTTTTGAGAGCTTAATTTTATACAAAGAATTGTATGCAAAAGAGATGTTTCATGACGATGAGAATTATAACCATATATACACACTTATGATAAGTGAGATATTATTACATTATACCTACTTCTGAATAATAGTAATTATCATAACTTGCTGTGGCTATATTACCTTAACCTATACCTACTACTCGTAACTACATTAAAATAGATTACACTGTAATTATTTGTTAAAATACTATCTCACATAACATAACTCTCATACAGAATACAAATAAACAAAAAAGCAATACACGTTTAAACTACATATAAATTATTCAATTGAATAATGTTAAGTAGATACCTACAGATATTTTTTGATTGTGTTTTTTAGATTAATACAACTTGCACTATTGGGTTGGGTATACGCTTAGATATTTACGGTTATGTTGAGTTGATTAACGTGGTCACACTATGTAATGAGCTACAGGGATTTGGTTGATAGCGCCGTGCGAACATCTACATACATGAAACACGACCGTAATGTTTGTGTAGATTACGATTCACAGGTACCAATTGTACCAATCAATAGCTCCGCCCTATTGATCTGTACATTAGCATTTTTAATCAGTAAATAATTACACGAAAACATTTTTTTAACAAATAATATCGTACAAATTAAAAATAAATTTACTTCTGATTTAAAAGCATAAATCTATGTCTACTTTACTATTCTGTCTCTGTGTATGGACGTTAGATGTGTGTTCATTAACATACGATACGACATTCAAAGTTCTAATAATTTATGAATGAAATGTGGCTTTTATCTTCAGTCCAAAGAATAAAATTGTTTTCGGATGAAAAATACATTAAAATATTTATTTCCTTATACATACTAACATACATATCGTCACGCCAGGTCCCTAGCGGGGTAGGCAGAAAGCAACGAGTTCCAAGTATCTCTGTCCTTACAAACCTGCCGTGCTTCAT
>DWGJ01002626.1:0-15255 GCA_018246895.1 Aspitha aspitha aspitha | reverse complement strand
CTTCTGTGAATATACATAATCTCACAAAATTCGTACTCTCATAACAATATTAGCATAGATGTTTGCTTAATAATAGCAAGGTGTTCAGGATTAATGCTTATATGTACTCTTTTCTTTCGTAAAATGTTACGAAATTTTACATACGAATGATAAGTCAATGCTCTTTTTTAATGTCGAAATAATGTACTTATTTATGTCTGGAATACAAGTAATAGAATTTAAAAAGACATCTGATCCGACGTATTGTATCTTTTAATTCCACAAATTCATCGAATTATGCTATGGTTTTCGTGTGAAACGAATTTATTGAAGTCTTAAAAGTTTTTTCCCAACGTCTTTGCCAAATTTATTTTGAGATATGTGAAAAAGCGTCTTCAGAACTCAAATATATTTTTGTATTCCCTTATATTTTGTACGCGTTGTTGTATTTATAATTTTTTGTACGTACGATTGTAGTAAACATAATAATTGAATACTAAATGTCGAAATTAAACATTACGTTCGAATATTGATGAAACCAATTTCAGAGGCTTTGCAACTGAAATACAGAAGTCTTCTATGGATAATTTAGTTAATACTTTACCTACTAAATTAAAGACTATGTAAGGTTGAATCGGATTCGATATCATATTAACATAGCTTAACATGTTTTTAACACAACTGTACCTACCAACATAGTTCAGTACATACAATACAGATGAAATATGCAGATCAACTTTTACAAATGCGACAAATTTTTTACATTACAAATGTAGAAGTTCAACGTACGATTAAATCACCCACTTAGCGATAGTGTCATAATCATATCTCTGTATCGCCAGACAAGAAGGGGGCTTCGTTTTATCTCCCATATTTTATCTTCATTTGTTTTTCAATTCGTATCAAGAAGTAGAAATATCCGGTGAAACAATTATTAACACGGGTTTCGCTGCAGCCATGGCCACGATTTTAGTTCAAGTTCTGAAATTCTCAATATTTGCATAATATTAATATTCTTGTGTTGAATCATTAATGTCGTTTATAGTTTGTTTTAGTAATTTCAAAAAAGTATAATATCTCCGTCCAAGACGAACCGCCTACACATGGCTGCCTATAAAAAATCTATTCGTTCTAAAATCTTTCCTTCATTGAGTCTGAATAATATCTGTTAAGAAACATAAACAAGTATTACAAATAGTATGTATGTATGTAGCTTGGGAGAAACAGTGTGTTTCTCCCAAGCTACATCTACATACAAATATCAGCTGATTTCTCTTACGTATCACGTAAGATACTTTATTGACTGGGGGGGGGGCATCTTTTAGGATACCCGCGAACTCTTGTGGGGTGGCATACGAGGCGCGTGGGTTTGTTTACTGCCCACTACAACCCGCCCAATGACTACCCAACGCATGCCTGTGGAGGCACTGGGATCTCTAAGGAACGAGACTAGTGACGTGGAACGGTACCCCACTTAACAGATAAACAAACATTATTGATATAAAAATGTTCGTATAAATGTACAAAGGAAATTTATCAACCTTTGACTGTTCCGTACGTACCTATTTAATAAATATCATATAACGACTGGTGCCACCAAGTTATTTATTAACGAATATTTATAGGTATTGTTATAGTTTAATATGAAACGTCGTTGAAGTTGATCGAAAGCTAAGTTTAATAAAAAATAATGGTTTTAATAAATCAACATGTAATTCAAATATGACATGTTCTAGCTAAACCCCCGATAGTAAGTTCTAAATACCTGCTCATACAATCTAACTAAAGGAACCAAATGTTATTACCGTTTACGATTCTCTAGTAAATAAAAATAGTAGCGTGCGGTGTTTCACCAATCGATATACAAAATCCGACAGTCAGGGGACTTTTGTTTTGTTATCGGAAAAAATATAGGTATTCTCAATCTTTATACTTACTAAATCGCGTGACTACGAAGGGCCATTATTCGGCGCTGCGTCGACTATCAAATTAGGTTAAATGTGTATCGCTTCCGTGTAACAAGTGCAGCGCCCTGTTTATTGGGGAAACTAAGGTCAACTTATATCCACACTTTCAAAATAACGCTGTACTTATGTGAAATATAACAAATTTGTAGTGGGTTCTCCATTTATTTATACAGATGTTAATAAATAGTTCTTTGAGTTTTTCTCTGCAGGTGGATCTTTTTCTCTTACTATTTCGAAACTCGTCGGTCTGAATGATGGACAATGTGCAGTGCCACTAACGATTTATTTATCTATATAATCACGCCTATTCGCTGGAGGTACAGACAGAGACTAAGCATGTCCATCGGCTACGGTGCTGACAAACTTCATTCGTCTTTACTACCCTCATGAAAGCCACAGGCTCGTCCACTAAAAGTATTTTGATGATGTAGTCAATTTATTTTAACAGTTTGTTTTTAATTTCATGCAGTTTATTACTTCTCATGAAGATATTTCCAGAATTTTGTTTGCTTTTAATATATTTTCTTACTTTTTTCCAAATCCAAATCTGAACTAACAACTAAATAACAACACCATTAGCACAATATTTGAATTTGAACGCAATTTAATTGGAATATTCATATGTGTTTATTCTGCTTTAGTCCGGCATGCAATACAATCATTTACACCAATATGTGAATGATATACTCTTATATGTACGTATCTACCTACCTATACCTACATGTGTGGAACTATGAAGCTCAATTAACACAAGTAATGGTATGACTGCCAGTAATACGAAACAATGGCATCGGTTAAAGAAATGTGTCAATGGTCTAGCAACAACGAAGGAACTGTCATTAATGGTCCAGTCCTACTTTGTCAATGATTCAATTAGTTCATCATTTCTGTGTTGTAGTTGATACACACGCGCTTTGTTAAATATAGAATTGACGTCAGCTCATCATATTAATCTTAACGATTTTTAATGAAAACCAATATACTAGGTATATTATAAATGATGATTTTGCTCTAATTCGTTCATGAGAATCACTTTAAAATTTCACGGACAATGTCTTTTCCGCGACCTGAAAAGCCATCTCAAACTAATATAATTTCATTTATATTACATTACACGTGTATGTATAAATGTCATTTGTTTTGTCATGTTAGTGCGAAGACAACATCGAGAGCCGTCATCAAAAAGTTAACAGCGCTAAACAATTAAACAGTAAAATTCTTTGGAAGACGCACAGCTATAATTTGCAATTGCGCAATCTATTCTCAAAGTGCTGAGATTTCACGAATCACAAATATTTACATACATACACACATATGTACACATTGATATGTCTCTCGGGATGTTGCTAACCGCATTGCTGGCAGGTGACCAAAGTAATCTGTGTTTACATAGAAACTTGAATATTCCGCGGTTCGAGCTCCGTCCCAGCTATAAAGTGTGTCTTTAAAAATTCGCACGAATTAATGAGGTTATGCTATAAACACTGTTGTACTGCATCACTTAGCGTAATGCGCCGTGACCGCCGCGCCGCATATGTCCATTACGTTATAGAAAAAAAAATCATATATATTTACATAAGAAAAGGCCGACGAACATTGTTTTGCATACTGACGTTGTTTAGGAGCTTACCAGGGAGATTTGTAAAATGTTTCGAATTTTATTTTTCGGAATTCCACACAGTGAGGGTTTTTTAATATAATTTTTATGAACGTTGTGTGGGTGGGTGAACTCTTATCTGTTATGTGTCGCGTGACTTCTTTGCGTTGATTGTAAGGGTCCTTACGTGCCGCGCACACGCTATGTCCTTTCTTGATCATCGAGTTATGGTTCTGTTTGATATTTTATTTCATTTACTAACTCATTCTTTATTGCTGTTAACAAAAGACTGACCTAACACACAGAACATTTTTTTTTTGGAGTGCCTATTTTGCATTGTGTCTCTTTGTTGTCCTCACTTTATTAAGACTAATAAACTTATTCATTGATTATTGCCAACACATTATACATGTTATTCTTCAGTTTCCAATCCGTTTCTAAAATATGCATAACAAAATGTTTATACAAGATTTATTTTGATTAGTGGTATGTCACCCGCTGTATATATCCTCGAAGCCAATTTAGTAATTGAGAACGTTGGCTCCTACAGAGCTCTTATCCCTTGTTTATAATATTATTACAATGTTCGAGGCATCGAATAACCGGATCGCATCTTAGGAAGTGACCAATAACGAACAATTGCCCTACGGATCTATAACTGCATCTCATTCATGATGTTACTGTTAGAGCTTGTCTAAAGAAATGAAGAATAGGGATTCTAAAAGATTTTGTCTCTTTTCATCCAAGGCCAAAATTACCATACGATTTTAATATGAAAATACATTACATATGTATATTCCCGTTAAAAATAACGTGTTCTGTTTTAACAAATGGAGCCCTAACCAATAATTTATGAACCGAGATATAAGATATCAATATCCAAAAGGTCGGTTGATTTCAAAGACGGGATAAGCCGCCCGAAGGATTTTCATCTAGTGGGGCCTTTCAAACTATAAATGTTAAAATATTCAAATTGAAATGATTCTCTTATAATCAATCTCATATATATAAAATTATTGTAATAAATTATGGTATATATATCGTTTGTATCGTATAAAGTGACAGAATAATTTATAGCGTACTGTGACATCCAGTTTTAGAAACAACTCTACCTATATGGGATTGTTATTGAAAATATTATGTAGTAGATGTTATTGTGGTACGTGGGTTCGCAGTAAAACAATTAAAATAATTAAATATTTGATGCCTATTTAAAATACAGGTTTTATAGTTTGCTGATGAATTACCGATGCAGACACAACCTACACGCGAATTAGCCTTAGGCAGACCGGCGGTCGTTCAACTTTTAACATTTGCATGAAATAAGATGAAAATATAAATTTATTCTCCATCAATATCGAATCTCTTACCAATTCAGTTATCGGGATTCACTCCAGTAAACCTTGTTTTTATCGGGTAACTGTCTTTTTGATTACACCAACGGGAAAGTTATGAAGTGACAGCTCCTTACATTGAATTCAATTTCTACAGATCTGATAGTGAAATTGATTGTTCGTCTTCCATTGGACGTTTTATCGGAATTCCATCGTCGTGCGGGGGGCGGGCGGGGTTGCTTTGTAGGTCGACACCGTCGCAATATTGATTGTTCTAAGAAAAAAATTATTGACGTAATACAGGAATTAAAAGAGGATCAAACAATCGGAACTAACTCAATATTTTTTGTCCACAGTATTCTCCAAGGGACAATGCGAGACCGGCCAGTATCGTTTTTTGGCGAAGACCGGCGGTTACGCCTGGGTCCAAACTCAGGCCACCGTCATCACCGACAAGCAACAGAAACCGGTCAGCGTGGTCTGCGTCAATTACGTCATCAGGTAAGTGTAATGATAAGTGAAACGTTTCAAGAAGACATCGAGAGTTTTATTCATTTATATTTCAGGTTAAAACAAACATTATACATATTATTCTTTTTAAGTTATCGACCTTTTAATGAATAAATAAATAATCTGTGATCGAACATAAAGGTAAGTCAACTCCATTGTTTACTTTTTATTTATTCAGTTTTTTAAGGTCTGCCCCTCGAGTAGCGATAGTATCTGTAACAAATTGTGTAGCTTTACTAACGTCGTCGTGCGTAGAAGCGTAGTCTTATCTCTTATAGTGTTCTGAACGCCTTATCTCGATGGGCCACTCCCTACAACACTTTTATTAGGAGCCCTTTCATTAACTTTATTACATAACGTCCAATTGGCTAGCTATGAAATAAAAAATATAACGAAGAGCACGGAGCCATCATAAAATTTTACTGTTCTATTGTATTATACTTAAAGCCATCAAAACGAGTAATAGCTCGCGAGATTAATCAAACCTCAAGAAGTTTCAATTAATCATTCTAAATGTATCTTATTTCTTTTTTACAACTTTAAATTTATGGATAGTATCAACAGAATCTACACTACTAATCCTAAGAATTAACTTTCACTCCTAGTGTATTTTCAAATATGTACTCTCTCTCATATATGTTTCAACTATCCGTTGGTTCATTCGCTAAGATATAAAACTTAGATAGTCGACATCGTAAAAAAATGTCGATTCATAGATTTTATCATCGCAAAGGTAATCCCATCTAAAATATGATTTCATTGGACGTTCTTGCGTAAAATCAACTTGTCGTCTAACTGGAGGTGAATGCAAAATACTCTACTAACCCCGAGTATGGTCTGGTACAATAAAATAAGGTGCCTCGTAATCCTTTGATCGTGCACTGCGGTGTCTTATGTAACGGTTTGTCCTACACAAACCGACACTGCAGTGATTCAGGACAGCAACAAATTCCTTTCTTTCTCCGCAATTTGTTTCACTGTTCAGCTGCTGGATTTCATTAAACGCAAACGTTGTCTCCAGTCGTCTTTGGACAGTAGGTACTACTAGTCGCTTAAGTAAGTTTCTATGTGAGATATAACTTACGTTATGTTGCGTGTCTTACGCAAATTCGGCTGGGTAACTTTATTCTTTCTCTCTTCTGTTTTCAAATATACCACATTGTGTATGTAAAAATAATTATGCTCTTCGTAGTTGGCCAATGTGTTTTAAAGTGTAAAGTAATCCGCATTCTTGAAGCATTCGAAGCATATCCGATCGTTTCATGATTTACATCATATGTAGACATAATGGTTGCATATCTTGAAACCAATCTACATGTCAGGGGCGACACTTTGGCTTACGGCTAAATTGCATTCGTACATTGTTTGGCACCTATTTGTCTCTATAATGTACCGGTTTAGTACTTCTCAAGACAACAACACGTTAGCTGTCCGCCTCTTAAGACACATTGCATATTATTTTTTCAAATGGCATTCGATAGATTGAGAACTCATTAATTTCTTACAGGTAATTCTAAGATTCATACGAATAAATCTTTGAATGAGAACGTTGGCGTGGCTTTAAAAAGGTCGTTAATTCTTCAAGAACCTGGCTAATTTATCGCTGTAATTAAAAATATAATGACTTCTCTGTTAGCATGCTGTTTAAGTATTTTAAAACCAGAGCTTCTGGAGGTATCTGACCTCATTTTAAAGTCATCAAATTTTTATAAGAGTCTGAAGTGTTATAACAAGACATCATTTTGATTCTTTTTTGTTTTTAGCTTTTGTTAAAACTTTATCTTTCTCCCTCGCTAACTCTCGCCTGAACACTTTTTGACCTATCATTTATAAATACACTGGTTTAATTAAAAAAAATTAGTACGGTATATCATTCACAACTTTTTTATTGGTTACAGTTTTACAGTTGTTAAATGATAATGTTTGCGTTTTTAAACGTGTCATGTACGTTTTATTATGTTTTAACGACGCCATAATAGCGTAATAACATTAGCTTACGTAGTCCTGCAGAAAAATAAAACATGTACACAGAGTGCTTCAGAGGTACCTACTGAGTATTCAGACAGTTTTCATGGCATTTCTTTATTCTGATTACAGCTTCAGCGCCGTAATGTGTAAGTGCTGTAGACGTGATCATGCCTCTTTCTTTAGGTCATTATTAAAGTTGTTTTCACCACAAGCCGTGTATAACATATTTATATGACTTAAGATATGATTGGTTTATTAGTATTACAAGTCCCACGCGGTTAATGCTTCTCTTAAATTATTAAGCAATTAAGAATGACTGATGGAAATATGTTAAAGGACGGTAGGTAGAGGCATCCTTTGACATATTTTCATCATTCGTTCAGAAAATAGTTATATTGCTTAGCTCAATAATTACCATTCATATCCAATACACAATCAATGGATTTAATCTTATCCATAGAAGTATATGTCGCCTCATCTATCGAAGGGGATGTTTTTTGTTTTTTTTTTGCATATGTAACAAAAAATGGTCCCCAACACTAGGATTCCCTGTGCGTTTTCTCAGTGGCATTTTCAACAATTCGTAACTCGGCGTACGTACTCGTGAATTTCTTTATCGTCGAGTGCCCCCCGAAGTCGTATTGCGTTTATGGCCCATAGTCACCGTCTGGATTTGTTTGACTGTTACATTACACTCGAGGTTACTTACGGAATTATGTTCTGGAACCATTAGTGTTATGGTTTACCGCAATCTACTCCTTTCGGCTGTTATATTATATGCAAAGTAATATTAATAGATACAGGCTCCGGTTAATTACCTCATTTTAAATCGTCACAGTACCCTATCGATCCTTCATAGTTGTTGGACCAAGATCTCTTCTCTTAATAAGGAGTGTTAGGGCCGCAGTCTACCACGCTGGCCAAGTGGCTTTTTGGTAGACTTTAAAATCAAAGTCAAAATACAAATTGGTGTAATACACTTTACAATCTCAAGATCTAGAAAATCCTTCTTAAGACAAGTCACAGATGTTTTGTATTCCTGCAGTGTTGCTTTCACACAATGGGTATTGCATGGAGTTCTGTGACTTCTAAATACAATTTTTCTAATTTTAATTATTTTTCTGGTATCAGTTATTGTAAATTTTTTTTATTTACCTTTTAGTTTAATTACATTTACTTCATTTCTCTATTTCTCAATACCTTTACACTATCGTGTTCTTGATTCGCGTAATTGATGATTGACTTTTATTACCTATAGGGAATTTAATTTTTTCTGTAGACAATATTTTATCTTATCATCAATTACTTAATTGTTATTCTTACTTGTCACTCGCAGTTAATATGAGTATCACTATGAGGCCACGTGTAAATCTACAATGATTCCAATAACGCAATCTTTATGTGCGAGGGACGCAATCACTTCAAATTGAGTTCGATCATTTCTAATCAGCATCTTTACAACCATCGCGCTATAAATAACCAACAATAAAATTAGAACGACACAACCTTGAAGTGTTTATATCGATTTGTTGATTAACGGTGGTGAAGAGGAACAATTTTTTTTTTAAATTATATACAATTAACACGATACAAATATTTCGCTCCAGTGAGCGTAGTACGAAATTATAATGAGTAAATAATGGTAAACGTAAACTGAATAGTATTTGCTAAGGTGCGTTGCGATACAACAGATTTTTTTTTAATGTTTCTGTCTATATCTAATCTTATCTGATATTGTAACGATCCATATCAAAATTGAACCTTGATACATTAGATTAAAGTAACTTTAAAGAACTATTGTAATTGCCATTTTTCAATCACATGTAACAAACAAGAAGATAAAATTCACATTTACAAATCGTTGAATTATTTTGTCACAAGCCGCGAATGGATATCGAAAGGTAACCCCTGGCAGAATTAACTTCTTCACCCTTTAGACATTCTGAGTATTATCATTAACTAGCGGCCCGCTCCGGCTTTGCACGGGAATAAAATAGTATTTGTCCACTAATTAATGGATGTTATTTTACATATAAACCTTCCTCTTCTATCACTCTATCCATTAAAAAAAACCGCATCAAAATCCGTTGCGTAGTTTTAAAGATTTAAGTATACATGGGGATATAGGGATATACGGACTGAGAAAGCGACTTTGTTTTATACTATGTAGTGATTTTGTAATTAAAGAGACGTAACAATCACGACAGACATCGAAATCTATCGTGGTTAAACTGGCAGTAAATCAATGACGGACAGGTTGCGTTGGGAACAGCAATTAAACGTCGTCGTTCACTTATCAACCCCCACCCGCACAGCACTGCGTTGCGTTTGAGTGTTTTTCTGTGGACTTCCATACACACCCAGTCACTTATCATCTTTGTACCCTCACCAAATTAATACGCCACATCTGCTACGCCCGCTAGCAGTGGATGGGACTGAGCGAATAGGCCGTGCCGGTCGGGCTGCGGTTTGATATATGAGTGACGACCTTAAACCTCATCGCGGCGCCAGCTCGTATATTTTTAAATGCGACATTGTTGCGATGTGGCTGTCACGTGTCATTGCAGATTCTTGCCATACGAAGCAGGTACGCGTTGCAACTAACAGATAACGATATTTTATAGTAATAAATAATACAATTTGTTAACTCATTATGAAGTGTACATATAATTTATGGAAGTCATACATGGTTGTAAATCATCAGCTTTGTGCGACTCTTAGGCATTGGCTAAGTAACCAAATTTTGGGATAAGTATCTCAATTTTTCCGAGGAAGATCTGAAATTTTATTGCTAACTTTGTTGAATTTCAACAGTGGTTACGATATTACATGGTTGTTTGCCAAGCTTCTTTAGATTAAACGTTTGACCTTAAATTAGCTTGACTATTGAACGTATTTGTATTGATAGTGGCTGGGTTAAATGGAAAATTTATCTTATCTGTGTTGACAGCGGCTATGAAACAGCCAACGTATCATATCATGCATTATCAGATGCGCATAGGGTTGCTGGGTTATCTAAACACGGTTGCTATGTATCCGTCTTCTCGCGGTCGCCCTTCATCGGCTCGCTTATCGCGAAAGTACATATCTGATAGCTTTTGAACTGTCGTTGTTAAAATGCACCATTGATTAATCAGATTCCCAACTACTAATTGCATACTTTTTGCCGTATATTATGTAAGTCAATGTTTTATTTTTTTTTTTACCTCTAACTCTTAAGATATTTTCAAGTGAGCTCGCAGTCAAACGCAAGCCTATTATTATACATAAAAAAAAAACTTGCTCAAGAAACAACGCTTAATTTAATATTGTCGTTTGCAAGTACTTAATGTCGGATTAATTCTCATCCGACATCCGACATTTTCCAATTTAAATCTTACTGGGATTTGATTAAGTAAATTTAATCTGTTAAACTTTTCAAAACTAATCACATTTTGCGGGGTTTGTGGGTAGGTGAATTTACAAAGTCAACATTATTTAAGGCCGATTGTCCTTCTTTTTTAATTCTTTGAAGAATTCCTGTTAGCAAATTATGTATTGGTTCGAAAAGTTTGGCACAAATACTTTATATAACTAGCAATGCTCGAGATTTGGTTTAATCTCAAATCGGGGAAATTGAATTTATTATTTACGATCGCCTTACTGTCTATCTTCGTAGTGGTCACGTTAAAGGAAATCCTAGTAAATAGTGTAATGATGTAAACAAATGTAAAGCATATCATACTTATCCACTCGTATTAAATCCTTAGAGAGGGTATATATGTAGTTTAGTAATCACAACCTGTCGTATTTTATGGAAATATGATTAAATTATCACGTGTGTATTTGGTGAAGCGTTCGTACACTGACGTAAATGCCGAGACGGAATTGCGAAGGTAAGCGATCTTTAGATCACCGGGCTATTGGGTCTGTGTGATCGCATTGAGTCTTGGTAAGCTCTCGGTCACGATGTTCTTGTATCATAGTCGTTATTATACCTTTGATAATGAAAGACCCGGCGTAATTCCCAATAGAACGCTCCTGCCTGTACCTTCCTTAAGCTATGTATTTTATCAGAATATGTTTTGCATGATCTACTGAAACGTAAACTCGCATCCGCATATGCCATGCTGACTCGAGTGCATGTCGTGCAATAACACAGTATGTTATTGGCTGTACCGGGGAACCTTGTCCTGAATATTGACATAGATAAATTGAGGTCCAATCCGGAACAAAGCGAAAGGCAAAAACCGTGAACTGATCGGTGACTAGTTATGTTATCATAGCGCATGTGAGACAGGTGCCTTGTAATTACATATGCATAGATATGCGTGGAACATGATTTGCATTTACAATAAGGGTTATATGTATTGTAGATTGTAATTCATTCGCTAAGTATTGCTATACTCGGTACTGTTTTTCAACAAAGTAATTGTTTTGACTCTAAAATTGACAAAGATCGATAGATAGATAGTGGAATACATAGTTACCGCTTGAATTATTATTTTCATTACTAAAGCATTGCAATTGTAAAATCAAGTTTTTTCATCATAGTAGATAATAAATATGTATAAATCTCACCATAAATATAATCATGGTTCTGTTAACTCCTCTCCTTGCCAATTAAGGCGTCTTGTAATCTTGCGAATCAAATACGGGCGAGTCAAAGGCTGCAAATTACACATAGTATGCCCGTTATGCCTCACGCAGATTCGAGCATTCGTGCTATATAAAATGTTTATTTTCACTCAATATGTGGGTCAATGCAAGTACGCGTGACTCCACTGCACTGTGTCTGTACATGCGTGTATGCACAACACTGCATCTGAAGGGCCACGTGTGACTATTATTAGATAAAAATCGTGTCTTGGTCGATGCAAACGATTTCTCGCTCACCATGAAGTTGTTTGGAAAAAAAAATGGGCAAAATTTTTCACTGCACATCTTTAAACTGTATGTCATAAAAACTCGAACAAGATTACGACTCTGAATTCGCTACTAGAACCGGTTAGTTTGAGCGTAACTCGAAATCCTCTTCAATTAAATTCAGCACTGATTCGGATATACAAAAGATATGATTCGTAAATTATAACAATGTGCTTATCTCCCTGTATTATGAGCATTAAGTCGGGTAGTTTGATTAGATAATAATGCAAATAGCACTGATACAGCGCTCTTTCCTTTCCCCTTCATCCTCCCCGACGCTGTTGGAACGATAACCAATATTGAATTTCGAATGAGTACATAACGTTCATTTTAATTTATCCATTCTTTCTCTCCATGCGCACTAGATATACATTTATAATGCTGAGGTTTTGCATTACGAGCTTGCTTATAGATTGTCTGCGGTACTCTCAACGTGAACAGTTCATTGAACCTAAAAATTAGTTGTGATATAATAAAGAACCAAATAGATTACATGATAAACTTTTGTATTAGGTAGAAAAAATTGGCGAACAGAATCTTTTTACAGATATGACATGCAAGGGAATATTTTTGTGATTTGTAACAGTTTCCTTCTCTTCGTACGAGTGTGTAATTTCATGTACCCACGCGTCAAGCACCTTGTGTTTTACACGGATTAGCTATGAGTATATTTGCGTTTGTTACGTTTTTCTTAGTTTGTATTATGCAATAACGAAGGGAATTTGTGCTCGCGTCTCCCTCCTGGATATTAAACCGTGACTCGGCGGTCGTCGGTCGGTTTATGCAACGCCGGGCGAATGCACTGCAACAAACCTCCCTCCCCGGGTTGTTCACCCGTCCTTCCTACTACCTACTCCCGACTAGAACATTACAGTTTTCGTTTCGTGTTGTTGAATGGGGAGCGTGGGTGTTCCTCGGCTCTCGTCCGTTCTGTGCGCCCGGTACGTGTCCCCTCTCTTTCCCCCTTTCCCTCTCTCTCTCTCTCTCTCTCTGAAAACGTTCCCGTATACGAGTGTTCGTCGTAATAATACCCAACGGCTGTTTGTTTCGTTATTATCAAAGTAACTTGGTTCTTGCGTTTCATAAAATATTCAACATTTCAACTTAATATTTATGTTCCATTATGTTCATGTTAATTACGAATGATAATTTCTCGAAGATGATTTAAATGTGATTATTGCGTATTGTTTGAACATTGTTTACTTTGAATGTACCCATATCTTATAATAAAAGTTTGCCATACAAAAACGGCAGGAGGTACGAGGTACCAATACCTATGACGTAACAAGAATCCGCCGTGAATATGTACGTTCAGATCTCCAGTACTCACGGCTGTTTATTATGAATGCTTTAATCTTACTCTTTGCTCGTAGCGGTACGTTAGGTATATTTTACCTGTTCTTTACCGGCCGCCCTCTTGGCATTATCATCGTACCTAGCCGGATTTAGTTATGTTTCCCTAGTACGACTGTCTACATGTGATATACCTAACCTACATAATATATGCGTGATTTCATGTTACGGGAAAACTTATTACGAGGCTATTAGTGTTAAGTATTGTTTAATTTTTGATTGATTTAATTTATTTTCAATAAATCAATCAATTTAATATGTGTTATTAAATAATGATGTCCTCCTTGACGGGTCCCCGTCAATGGTGAAATTGTCTAGTTATGTTCAGAACGGGATGGGAGATGACTCGAAAAACCAAGTTTCGTTCTGAAGGTCCTGTTGGAAGCATGACAGTGTAACTGACCGGTCACAGGCATTAAATTGCCTAATTGGGATAGCCGTGTGTGCAATTGTCCCCAGTTATTTATTTATTATTGTTTTTGTCTATCGATATTATTCGATATTCTAGGCCGCTATCCGGCGCTATCCGGCCCTATCCATTTGAAACCTATGGTCCCTAATTTATTGCAAACTATCGTAAGATGAATCGATATATATTTAATGCGTTTGATGATACTACTCCCCATTGATATAATTATATTCCATTGATTATGTAAGTAGGGTTAATGTCGATTGTATACGAATACATACTTACTAAATATGATATATAAACCTATAAACATATAGGTATAGTTGGTATATTTTACCATTTGTTCTTATTATTAGTAATGAAGTACTTACTTTTATCATTTTAATCATTTTTACCAGATTAAAAGGGTCTCGACCGCAAATCACTGTTTCTACATCATGCGATCTATATTTTACAAGGGTGTTTTTGGTCCTCGTAAAAACTAATACTCTTGGGTTTATTGTAAGCATAAATGCGATTTTCGCGCGGGATGAACCGTTGTGTCGAGAGCCACTATTATTAGTCTCTACCCCTTGGATGCCTACCATATTTTTATTATACCCATATCACACCAACCCGCGCGACGCCGGGACACGGGTCGCTAGCTTCAAATAAATTAATATAAGCTACTTCGAGAGTCTCGAATAGATACTCGTATATGGAGCGAAAGTA
Organism: Aspitha aspitha aspitha; assembly: GCA_018246895.1. Lineage (NCBI taxonomy): Eukaryota > Metazoa > Arthropoda > Insecta > Lepidoptera > Hesperiidae > Aspitha > Aspitha aspitha. The sequence goes on along the minus strand of DWGJ01002626.1, from coordinate 522 downwards.
AAAGAAAATACCTCTGCGATCAGGATTTCCACCAAGTAACATTAACTAGTACACATTTAAAATGCTTTTGATTGCAAATCAGTGTCTTGAAAATCTTAATCAACTTAGGATTTTTACATACATATTATTTATTACCAATGTGCTTACGAGGTTCTTCATATCGCCTGGAATGAGTCACTTCCCTAGCGGGTATTGACTAGTGTCTCGTCTCATACCTACCTACATAGATGTAAATAACATCTCTGCTTTATAAACATTTCGCCTAGACAACGGATGCGATCTCGCAAAATTAGCTCTCACCCAAACGTTCGTTCGCCAAAATACATATCGTGTAGTCAGTCACGTAAGCGGCGAACACTCGTACTTTGCCTCGGTTAATACAGTTACTATGTCAAATATTTTCCTTGTTTACTAAGCGGCCTGATGGATGTAGCAAACAAGTGTGCGTGTGTGTGTTTGTGTGTGTGCGTAATCAATTGTAGGCACACATATTCCGTTCCCTTTTTACGTAATGAAACAGAC
>DWGJ01002625.1:0-15255 GCA_018246895.1 Aspitha aspitha aspitha | reverse complement strand
CATAGTGAAGGTCGTTCGCACCAATTTTTTTATTTTTATTCTATATGGGCTGGCATTTACCTACAGAAAACATGGCTTTCGAACATAACACATGCGAATTTAAATTGCTAGTATAATAATTATAACTTCAGATATTTATTCAATGAACGTTTGGATGCGACTTTTGTACAGAATACTATATCAAAATAATTCCACCAGCGAGAGTACCCTTGTCAAAAGGGCTAGTAAAAGTATAAATTGAAATCGTACCTGCCCCCGAATATATTGCCTCCACTTCCCGGACTCGAAGCAGTTGTAGTTGAAATACTAGCGGCAGCAAATAAATTTTTTTCTGTTCCACCGAAGGGTGATGAACTTTGTATAGTTGTTGTTGGAGAACTGAATACTGAAGCTTGGGTTGTTTGGGTAGGTGTTCCAAATACTGTTGCTTGGGTTGATGGAGTAGGAGTGCTAAAAACAGAAGCTTGCGTAGTAGACGTCGAAGTACCAAATATGGATGCTTGAGTTGTCGCCGTTGAGGTTCCAAAAACAGATGCCTGCGTAGATGTAGAACCAAATAGAGATGCTTTTGTCGTAACCGCCGCTGTCCCGAATATGGATGGTTGAGTTGATGGTGTTCCACTGAACACCGAGGTCTGTGTAGTAGTAGTTCCGAATACAGAGCCTGTAACTTGAGTTGCAGCGGTTCCGAATACAGATGCTTGCGTAGTGGGTGATTTTGATGTACCAAACATCGCTGATTGGGTTGTAGTTGCACCAAAGATTACTTTTTGATTCGTCGGTGGAGTCGTTGAGAAGACTGACGATTGTGTCGTCGATGTCGCAAATATAGATGCTTGGGTCGTTGCTGTCGGTGTACCAAAAATGCTTTGTGTTGTGGATGTTGGTCCAAATGATGCCTTGGATACAGCTGCGCTAAATACACTCTGCGCCGAAGTAGGTGTATTGCCAAACACAGATGTGGTAGTTGCAATTGTTCCAAACATGCTTTGAGCTGTAGTAATTGGCGATGCAGTAGAAGTAGCGAATAAGGTTGATTGCGTTGTACTTTTAGGGTCAAACGCAGATGCATTTGCTGATGCGAATATAGAAGATGGAGTATTGGTTGTGGTAAACGCAGATGACTGTGATTTTTCCCTAGGGGATTCGTTACTGTTAACAGTAGTAGTTGTTGTTGTCGAAGATTCGGGAGATGCCGTTGTAGGTGTACTGAATATAGAAGATTTAATAGTGGCCGATGCAAACACTGATGATGCTTTAGTCGCACTAAATAAAGAGTTTTGCGTAGTTGATGTCGACACGAACGGTAAAGCCTGTTCCGAAGGTGTAAAAACGGTTGCAGTTGTTACTGTTGTGGTAAATAAGGAATCAGATGAAGTTAAAATAGTTTGTTCAGACGTTGATTTTGGAGGTTCAGGTATTACTCCAAATATAGACGACGTAGTCACAGGAGTTTTTATTGTTGACACTGTAAGATTTGATGCTGAGCCAAATATTGGCGCTTTAGATGAGCCTGTTACTGGTGCAGAGCCTAAAAACACAAATATGAATATTAAAATATACCAATTTATATAAAAGAGCAATTGAGTGTTAAAATAAAAACATCCATACCAAATATAGAGACAGGCGATGTTTCTCCTGATCTAGATACACCAGTTTTAACTCCAGATTTATTGAAGTCCACTAGAAACAAAACATTTTTAAATAAAAATTAAAGCAATAAAATCTTCGATTTTATTTATGACTACGAATGGTATTTATACTAACCAGTAACAGCTTGCTGAGATGATAGCGGATTTATGGTCGATTGATTAGAAAATTGAAAAGAAAATGGTTTGATATTGTTTTCTTTATCCCCAATAGAAACCTGCGTTTGCGTGGACATATCTGGCACATTTTCCTTAGATGTTTCAGATTCCCTTTTAATTGGTGCCATTGTTGTTTTAGATGAATCTGATTGACCAAAACTAAACGCTTTCGTATTACTCTTTAGAACATCGGGAACATTTTGTGTTGTAGATGGTTTGAGACCAAATAGATTTGTCATTGGTTTGTTTTCATTGTGTTTAATATCAGGATATTGAGCGGATGTAGTGGAGGCTTCTGGTTCTCCTGTTTCACCCGATTTAGGCTTTATTGCTACTGGTTGTGGTCTAGTTGCTTGTGGCAAGGTGCTAAATATATTCACATTGGGTTCTGGTTTGGCAGCAAAAACTGCAGAGGGAGCAGCTGCTGTATGTGGCTTTGAAACTGTAAAATTAAAAGTGGGTATATATTTTTTTATATTTTTGTACATAATTTAGAACAATTGTTTCACATAATACATTATAATTTTTCATAAACTAATAATGAATGTCAAAAAATATCATTACATTTTATACTTACAGTTAAATGCTGTAGGTGAACAAATATTTTGTCCCATAAAGGTATTAGCGTCACTTTTAGCCTCGACATTGGTATTCAGTTGTGATTTACTCTGTAACAGGTCTTTGAGTAGACTCTTTGTGTTCGGCGTTATAGTTATCGCGCTCGGAACAGCTGATGGCTCAGCCTTGACAGGCATATGTGGTATTGGTTGAGGTGATGGTTCTGTATAGAAAGTAATGTGATTACGGAAAGTGCGTTTCGGAATTACATATACAATTGTATTATAAAAGTACTATGGTTCATACTATTTATGACTGATTGTCGACGATTCATTGCTGTAAGTATGTAACATAGCTGATATTTACTCACCATCACAGAATAAGGTCCTAGCAACTGCAGTTTTACCATTTTTCGCATCTGTAATTGGCGTTTGAACAAATTTTGGTGACTCCTGGACAATATCTCGTGTTGGTTCCATTTTTATTTCAGAAACTAAAAAGACAAAGTAAGGTATTTTACCAATTACTACTAACTAGATGTCCTGCTGTAGCTACAAGTTAACAGTTTCTGCTAAGATCAATGGTTCATACAAACACATTATAAGGAATGGATGCAAATTATACTCACTAGGTGCAGTGACCTCTGTGGGTATTTCACTTTGTTCACTCTTTATATGCCTTTCGTTAGGTGTAAGATCTACTTTATCCGACATACTCTTTCTGTAATTCCTATGCATTGCTGCTAATTGTTGCCTAAGTTCAACATCGACTGGTTTTACTTTGGTTGGCTTGTGGTTTGACAGAAAATCTCTGAGGGCATCTAACTTTTGCGATGATAATACTTGAGTCTCCGTGGGATTTCCATTTGTTTCTATCTTCATGTTTAAAATATTTTTGGTAAGTTTGGACAAATCCCTGAAAGAAGATATTTGTTTGTTGTTAATTAATTAATGTAAATTATTTCAAACCTTTTCATTCATCCACTATTGGAATCAACCATCCTGTCATGAGATGGTTTAATCCACAGATCATAAATACTAGCCAAATATTGGCTGGCAAAATTTGCACACCTTGAAAACATTAGGGAGTACTCTAAGCTGTTGAAATTTTCATACAAATTTTTGTTACAACTATAGCGGGTATCATTTAAATCGTATTTTACAATGTGAGAGAGCAACAAATTTTATAAATACAGAAAATACCCACAGTATGGTGCTTATCATAAATAACCAACTATAATTAAACTGCCTAGCATCTATTTATTTTTATTTTTTTAAATATTAAGACAACTCATGGAGAACAATAAAGATTAATCAACATACTTCTTAAACAGTGTAGTTCTAAGAATTGATGTGGATTTGAACACAGGTCCTATATCACAATCTTTCATAGTGTTCTTCATAGTTTTGAGAACCGCTTGCTGCCTCATCAGTATTTCCTGTTGTTTCACTAGTGGTTGATACACATCATCTAGAATTGGGCGTATCATATGTTTACCATATCTGAAATTTAAGAGGGCATATAAGCGTTAGAGAGCTTAGATACATCTGACAGACAGATTAACCGGTAAATTGAAATATGTGATGAAACTTACCTGTTGTCTATATCGTTAGATTGTATCTCATTCCACTTGAGGTCCAATGCCTTGGTTGCTTGGTCAAGTTGATTCTGCACATAGTACGCTAATTTCCTTATGCAGTCCACTCGTTTTGCTGTCAAAGGATCGATTTGTGCCCACTCAGGCAGTTCTTTTGTTCTGTAAATATGTAAATATTTTATTCACATTTAAAAACGATAATTAAAAAACCGGCCAAGTGCGAGTCGGACTCGCGCACGAAGGGTTCCATACTATCATCTATAATAGAAAATCACATTAATAAATTTCTAAATATTTACTTACTACTATTCAAGTTTCTACCTGTTTATTAAGATCGAGTAAAAATTGATTAAAAATTACGTTTGTAGTACGGGAGCCCCCCTTTAATATTTACTTTATTATTATTTAATTATTTATTTTAAAAGGTAATATACAAGTCAATATTCTCAGAAAATTTGAAGCGTCTACCTGTTACCGTTTTTAATATTGAGCAAAGACAGCGGAGTCTTAGTAATAGGATCCCGTTTGGGTACGGAACCCTAAAAATAGAGTGAATTATTGTGGGGTATATGCACCCCACAATAACAGTTCGTTAAATAGACATTTTTATAGGCTCATAACAATTATACTTACTCAGAATGTGACCTCGCCTCCGCCACTACTGCGCACGCTCTAACAAGTTCCAACTTCAGTTGATTAATGGATGCCCGTAGTCCATCTATCATGCTGTCTTTCATCAGCTTGTCTGCGTCCAGTGTTATTAGATTACTGCTCATGTTCATGCTCTCCATGTCGCGCTGCAGCTACAGTACAAAATAGTAGGGCTCAGTTAATTTCATTTAATTGAAATACAACTAACATCATTGAATTATCCCTATTATATTTATATAACTGTAGCTATATGTAAGATAAAAATGTTGTTACTTTAAATTTTGTTCTTTTGATGTATTTATTCTATAAGAACATACATATGTAAATATGCTAAATAATAATAATTAATGAGGATTAAAATAATTCTTTGATTTACTCAGCAGTAAGACGAGAATAAAATAATTCACAAACATAAAGGTAACTTTTTTTCTAGGTTTTCATTGGACAGAGATAGTTGAGGTGTTTTACTATTATGAACAGTCTAACTGGTAAATCTACGGAACTATTTATTGGATTATACCCGAGTTTCTGTTTCCTTAGTCTTCAATGTAAACTTGTACAACTCCATTTGGAATTCGTTCAATTCTCTCACAAGCGTGTCTGTTAGTTCTTTATCCATTTTCGCCTTATTGGCTTTCTCCTGCTCGAATTTCAAAGCCGCGTTTAGTTCTTCAGATAAGGGTGCATGTTTTTGGATAGGTGGAGCAGTCATAGACGAAGCTTGCTGCCGAATCTAAGTAAAACAAATATAGTGGAAATATGAAAGTTAAGAAGTATCTTGATGTTGAGTAATATTAATAAAGTTAAGATTGAAGTGATTGAAGTTGAAGTGATGATTAGAAAATGATGTGGTGTGGAATAAAATTTAGTGATTAGGATTAAAAGAGGAATGCTTAGAGAGTTTGGAATAAATTAAACAGTTTGAATAAAAGTAAATATAAAATAGATCTTGCAAAGCATTTTAAAAAAAAGCATAATGAATGTATGTAGTACAATACATGGTAATTCAATTATTAAGTATATTAAACTGTTTTCGAAAAAAGTAAAGGTAAAGTAAGCAATTAGTATTAAAATATAGCATTTTAATCTACCTGCGGTTGTACAGTTGCTGCCGGTGTGGGTTCCAGTTGCTTCTGTTCTGAGCTAAGTGGTCCTAGAAAAAGTTATGCATATCACTTACTAATGATTTATATTAGCTTGCATATCTATCCAGATATTCTTTATATCTAGTGTACAATATTCTTACTAAAGCTGGAGAAAGACACTGATTCTTGACTATAGTACTGCATAACATAATATTGTATAAATTTCCCTGATTCAGATTAATGTTATGGAGATGAGTGTGGCAAAATTATTTTTTCTCATGCAATATTTGACACTGATATGAATTCATTACATTGGTATTACAAAATGATATTTAATAAGAGAATATGTTTACTTTTCGAGGCAGCATAGTTCTCTTTCCACATAAAAATAAAGGCATACATGATATTATGTAGATGTTTTAACTTACCGGCACTATATCCAAATTTGCTCTGTAATTGGGACATTTCAAGTGGCTTAACCTGTGCTGCTGGTTGAGTGAAGAAAGATGATGTGTTCACTTGAGGTGTTGCAGCTGCACTGGCCTGAGGCACGGGACTAGCTGCTTCCTGTGCTTGATGTTGGATCACAGGATGCGGTTGAGGCTGATGACAGGAAAAATGTAGTATGTAAGTATAGTGATAACCATGTAAGTATAGCGATAAAAGTGGATTTGCATTAGATGGGTGTACATTGCGCCGCAGTTTAAGCGATACAGGACACTTGGTGTGCATTTTGCTTAACTGATGATAACAATTTTATAACTGTAAAATAAACATCAAAAGCTTGCAAAGTATCATTTGATATATAGTATAATTTTTTTACCTTTGGAACCATTAAAACTGTCGCAGGATCCACTGCCGGTTGTGATGGCGTGTCGTTTGGAATATCACTGAAATAAAAAATATCTGTACTAAATTTTGTGAAACACATAAGTTACGTTATTTAAAAAAAAATCTTTTATTTAATTAATAATAAAATGAAGACTGCACATAAATATATCAATAAAAATATTAAGTACCTTTTTATTAATTAACCTGATTAAACATTATACTAACCTGGTCATTACAACCTCTGGCAGTGACAAGGGATATGGAGGTGTACATATTTGAGGCGCCGCATTATTCAAATTGATTATATTGAATATAGATAGCAATCCCGTCTGCGACACCACGTGAAGTAGAGGCATCACTGGGAGAACTTCATTTTCACCTTCAATGAAAATCGAAAATTTTAACTCGTGAGTTATACGAGTTACATATATATGAGATATACATGTAATTGACACAAAGGTACCTGCTGTTTTAGAAACAAACAAAACTATTTAAATTACACTACTAATTAAAACTACTACTACTAAAACTACTTAAACTCACATTACCATAAGAGTAAAAAAATAAATGTATGGTTATTTTGCAAAACAGCTATGTCTATATGTATATGTCTATATTCGTTAGACAGAAGGACGAAACCTAATGCATAGGGCCCTTAAATTAAATTTAAATATTCACATATTATTTCATGCTACTTATTGCATGTCAACGTGATGTTAAATTGGGTTATACGCAAAAATGGTTTTCAGGTGGACTTTGGCTTGCTGAAAAGATTAGCTGACCAGTAAATAGCTTTCCGATTGCCCAGGGTATGCCGCTATTGGATAGGGGAGCCTCATTTTATGCACCAAATTTGTTATGTTAAATATATACAAGTTACATTAATTAGAAAAAATCTTAAACACTCACCCCAAGGCAACTGATGTATAGCACATGTATCAATAGATATACCAACTGGGTAGTTCTCCTGCTTCTTGTCCGTTAAAGGTAGCTCAGGTCTTGCTTCGTCTGTCTGTGATGTACGAGAAAATAGGAAGCTTTTACAATTTGTGCAATTGTGAATGCAAAAAAAATATTTTAACTCATCTAATCAGTATTATTGTTATAAATTTGACCTGAAATTTGTCTATTTTTGTTACCTGGCACCATTGAAGCCACGCAGCGCCATCTGCGGAGCCTAGGGTTGCTATTTCCATGCTATTTGATGATGATGACATTATCATGTTCCTACAATGTTAAATCGAAATGTAACAGGTCAATATGAATCACTCAAATGTACAATAATTAAAAGTATTTCTGTATGTATGCTATTACTGATCAAATACAAGTTATATAATGGACATTATAACATACCACTGGGCGATTCCTTGCAAATAGTAATACCAAGGTCGGCTGGAACCCAAACTGTAGCAGATATCTTCATAATTGTAACACACAGATTTGCCTGCCTTTGGTGTATTCATAATGGTGACGGCTGAAATAAAGATAATATAAACAATCAATATTACACACATTATAACTGCTATATTTCCTAAAGAAGATTTGCAGTGTACCAATTCCTTTAAATACAGTGTATTAAACATACTGATGCTAGTTGATGAAACCTCACACATTCAAGTTAATTAAAATGAAAATGATACACAAATACCTGGTCTGCTGTCATTAGATGCATTCTTATACACCACAGCAAATTGATATGTAGATATCCAATACACAGCTAGAGCTTCTACAGGTGCACCTTCAAATAGATTAGGCGTTGGAATTGTTTTCATCGGCGACAGATCTGGTTTGAACTGACAGAGAGTGCCATCACGGTTACCTGTCACTAGTTGCTTGCCTTTCGGACTCCAGCATAGGCATCTGTCAAATGTTAAGATTAACACAATTAATTTATGAAATTTTAGATCTACATTCTACAACAATACAAACTATCAACCAAATTGAATATTTGATACACAATCGCTGATACATTTAAATTATGATTCATCTCTGGAAACTTTCCAAGGATATTATACCAGTGTACATGCTACTAACAAACAAAAAATAAACCAGTCTGACCTCATCACAAAAACTTAAAAACAACACTCAAATCTAGTTCACTGATCAGATACTGCTATATACTCCAGGTAGGAGTAGGAAACAATATGAAACATTAATATTACCTAGCAGTAGTCTGCAACACTGACATCTGCATTGTATTAACATTGCACACAATCAGGGTACCATCGAAGAAAACAATACCAATAGTCTCTGGTATGCAGGGATTCCATTGAAATGATGACACATATGTTCCTGGATTTACATCAAATTTTCGAGTTCCCACTGGTGATACATTCTGGAGGATAAAGTTGGATAAACAAAAAACTTATTTTAAAAATTGTTATTAAACCAAAAATTATACTCAAGAAAATATAGGTAAATTGATAACTAGATGACTATATTTTGAATAATTCACAACTAATTAAAAATTCCATAAATACCACTTCGTCTCTCATCATAACATAGTTACTTCCGTTTAACCTGCATTACCTACTATGAATCCAAAATATTTTATTAATAATAAGGCATATAATATGAATAATCCATTGTAGGCAACCTTAGGGAATAATAATGTAGGAGAAAAAAGCCTGTTGAAAATTATATTTACATACCAGATTCTGAAAATGGGATATTTTGTAGATATACAGCATTTGTCCACCGGTCACTGCCAAGCACTCCTGATCACAGTTTACAGATATATGAGTCGGTTCAATTTCCAACTTCACAGAGTAATGCTTCGGTTCACATTCCTTGTCTATCAAATCTTTCAGGTTATACACTGCAACATAAATTGTCATACATATTTTTGTGTCCACTTTTGGAAAGTTTACTTATAATTGAATTATTATTGTTTATAATATATAAAATGTCATTATATTGTCTTGTAAGGTAGAAGACTTATACTACAGCTAGGTTCAAGTTGTGTTATTTCACTTATGTAAATTTAAACACTAAGAAGTCATGTCTTTGGAGCTTTGAAGAATAAAAAAATAAACAAAACGAAAACGAAACTCAATAAAAGCTTGTTAAGTGTATCTGCGGTCATTATTAATGAGGGATCAACTGAAGTGTATTGATTTTTAAAGAGAGTATATGAATGTGGTATTTTTTTGATTTTTTATACAACTTACCAGACAACATGCCAGTTGGTGATGCAACAAACACGACTCCGTATTTGCTAGCGCACGACACCAAGTTGTATCCCCGATTCGGCAACACATTACTTGTATTGAATACTTTGATTTTCCGTTGCAATTTGTACAATAAATTCTGAAATTAGGTAGACTGGTAACAATTTAATATTAAAGATTAGCAGTTATTTTATCCAGTTTCCTTATAAGCAATTCAATTTGTTGGCGGTATGTTACACACTTTTTAAGTCTAATTATATTTAAAATGTTTATAATGGAGGTACAGATCAACCGTAAGACTGTAACCTTACCGGTTCGTCCACGGAATTCGGACCCAACTGGACTTCCATTCTGTGAACGCAATAATGTCTATCACAATAATAGTAACCCCAATATTTTTCAAAACATTAAATTTTCAATATAGTCAATAGTTTACTATTAAAAATTTAATTGTCGATCAATATCAATGCGAGACGGTTTTGATATATGTCAGTTGTCAATTGTCAATTTAGTGTTGCCTGCAACCGTTTTTAATAGTACAATAATATTTGACGATATGTATGTATGTATGTATGTAATAATATTTGAAAATGAAAACGAACAAATTAAGTTAAGAAACCTCAATGTATTCTTATTTGTAACAAAATATTTCTAGGATGGTTCAATAGGATAAAATTAAATATTTATTACTTCTTATTACAATTAATTGCTTATTAAGTTAATATCTACATCATGGCGGGGTGCCCGCCGACATCAGTCTACTTTGCCAAGGCGAATCATTGGTATTCATCTTTTCTCACCCCGTTCATTAATAGTAAGTTAATTAGTATCGAATTACTTCCAGTTAGTTGAAATAAAAAAAAATACTGTTTAACTGTATTTGTTACAAAGAAATTTTCATAGTTTAACAATATTCAATTAATTATCTACGAAATTAATTGTAAATATATTTTTATTATCCATTAAATGCCTTCAGGCATTAAGTCCGCCCTTTGTACATCCTTGCTTTAGGTGTTACAATAAAGTGTAAAATAAAATAATAATATTAAAAATAAATGAAGCAAATCACCATAAAATGGTACTACGCTTTTACTTTTTAATTTTTCTTAGACAAAGGATTCAAAAATATAAAATAAATAAAAATCATTTGTGGTGGATAGAAAAATAATTGTAATTATGACGTAATAATTTAAGTTAGCACGTCAGGGTTAAAATTACTAAATTATACAGATAAATTATATCACGTAAGTTAATTTATTTGAATTCTTAACGTTCATTAAATACTATACTTACTTATAAAAATACTAGTAATATGAACTTATTTTAAGCTCTATTCTCACACAAAAAGCCGTTATTTTGCAGTGTTATTTCACAACTTATTCTTAATATTTTATTTTATGCTGTAGGAAAATTAAGGAAACGATTTATGAGTCTGCGTTGTATTTTAAGGGGGAGGGGTAGCTTCATTATTTTATAGTAAAATTTGTATCTCCAAGACTCCACTTTGTAAACTTCCTTCGGATGATCATCATTAAGGGCTTTCATGTATGTTTCGATAATATTTTTATCACTTAAAGAATCGTATCTTGTGGTATTCACAGCAGAGCAAAGATAAGAAGATAAACGTTGAATCTTCCTCTCGTAAAGTTCCTTCTGTTCGTCTGATAAATTTTCAACCATCGCTTTTGCTTGAGCTAATTGTGTTGACATTAAATTACTTGCAGCAACGAAGCCACCTAGAAAAAAACAGTAAATTTCATATGAAACTACGGGTACAGTTAAATATTACTGATATCGAGACGATACCGGATATGAGATAGTTGGAATGATGCTGTAATTGTAGTTTAACGGAATGGGTTTTAATATTTGTTAACTATTTCCTTAAAACGTATACTTGGCTTGGTAGGAGCCGTTCAACTGTAGTTAAATACATATTGAAAAGTTTTTAAACCTTATGCAGAATCATTTATGATAACGATAGATAAGGTATAACATGTACCTGATCATTATCAATGTTTGCTTGAAACCAATGTTTGTTTTGAAAACAGAGGCTTTTTGTTTCAAAATTACTTTAAAAATATCTGAAATGCGTAATTATTGATAAAAGATTTGTATTTTATAATGAACTGCGAATAATCAATTTGTTGGTAGTTTAAAGTATACAGGGTATGGCTTTAAGCTGTGATTTTTACCTGGTATGAAAGCGACGGCGGTTAAACCGTGATCGCACTGTTCAAGTCGTAGAGCTCGTGTCCACGCGAGTAAGCCGGCCTTGCTTGCGCTGTACGGCCCAAAGCCCGGCAGAGGGTGCAGGCCGCAATGACTTGACACGTTAATTATACGTGGTTTGGTGACACCCTACAATTATTAAATTGTGTAAAAACAATTTATGTATTATTATTGGGGTGTATAACAATGATCACTGTTATTCTAAATGTTTTGGTTATACTAATTTACAAAAATTGAGTGAACAATAATTATTTTAGGATTTTTTTTCAATGGATTTGTATACGACGAGAAGGTAAATAGGTCGTAGCCATATTTCATATTTATCTTTACAGGTTTATCACAAATTCATAAGTCCCTGCCAATATTAACTGCTTTTCTAGTGCTTTTTAGTTAAGCTCTTTACTAAAGAAAACTATAAAAAAATTGCAATGAAAACTGTTTGTTCCAATAAATTTTTCATTTAAGAAACGATCAAAGTCCGGCGCTCTTGTTGAAATTAAATTAATTTTGTTAAGCATACATACAGTCTCTACTATAAATTATTAAAATTTTCATTGATAAAAAGTTTACCTTAGAAGAACTTGATGATTTGATGATTTTGGTGACTGAAGATGATTGTAACTTAGTTGTTGTTGAAATTGATAATAATAATAATAACGTTGAATTCGTTTGCGCTTCTTGTACCTACTAGTGCCTTTTTTGGTAAATAGGTAGGTACTATATACTCTTATTAATTTATCATAGGTTTGATATCTTTGTTTTTACATTCAAATTTATGTTTAGTTCTTACAGACCTCTTGTGGTTCGCGAAGCACCGGTAAGGAATTTGTGCTTTAAAAGAAATACGATGTACAACTTGGATTCGTGCATGATTTCAATTAGAACTGTAAAAACTATTGTCAAAAATATAGGTAAGTACATTTACTTACGCTCGATGCAGTATTTCTGAGTTTTGGTAAAAAGGCGGATGTTACTCTCATTGCGCCAACTAAATTGACATTTATAGTATTTTCAATGATCTGCGGGGTCAGCCACTCGTATTCTCCAACAGTCATCACTCCCGCGTTATTTACCACTGCATGTAATTCTAGGATGTAAATAAAAAATTAAGCAAGTAGTTATTTATACAAAAGATCTTATTAATAAATAATATAATATTGTAAATGTACAATTTTAGTTTTTCAAATTTATTTCTCTAACAATCTAGTGTTTGTCCTTTTCTACTTTGACGCGAAAACATATAAGTTATAAAAGACAGACACGATTCTTTTTTATTTATTACATTTATATAAATGCAACTTAAGTTATTTAATACATACTATAGTCGGGATTCTCTTTTAAAATAGTGTTGACGTAATCGTTGAATTTTGCGACGCTTCTGGTGCTGGTAACGTCTAGATCGTGGGTGTGGGCGCACAGATTTTTCAAAGCTCGCGACGCATCTGTCTCAGTTCCTTTGTACATGCCTATGTATCAAAAATGTAAAAAAATAACTAGAAGTATTGTAAAACGTAAGAGGGACATCCTTGCCAGAGTATCTATATGTCATTAAACTTTATAACATGGACTTGTCACGAATTTGCTATTAATAAATCTATTCTTATTTCATACTTAGTCTATAGATAGCAGTTACTCGTACAACTATTTTATTCCAGAATTTGAAGTATGCAAGTCTTTTTTGTAATTGCTACTTTATTGTAGATGGGCTGTTGGATACTAAAATCATGACCTAAACAAATATGTATCATCTTCTTAAAATTCTTAAGGCTGCAAAGAATTTTGTGTAATTAAGTAGGCTCTGCCTAATTTGGGAATGAATGACTACGTGAGACTTGTTATTGTTGATTTTATTCAAAAATCATTCAGTAACTATTACCTGCAACAGTAACCATTCCTTCACGGGCTGTTCGGGCAGCTATCGCCCAGCCCAGTCCACTATCACACCCTGTTATAGCAACGACTTTCTTCCAACTCATCTTGTATAATCGACCCTGTAATCATGAAAACGGTTAGTTGAATTATGCTGATAATAACCTCGATTAGTAAGACGCTCAGCGTTCAAGTTGTTCAACAGTGCTGCGTGAAATACTAATAACCAAAAAGTATATTTTGTTTCTGTAAAATATTACTAAAGTAATAATTTATTTAGGTGAGTAATACGGTAGAGCATTCTGTACAGTTTAACAATAAAAACGGTTGGAAATGAGCAAGCATTAATAAGTTCATGAAGTATGAAGATGAAATTAAGAAATGTTTTTAATTATTTGTCATAATTTGTTCAATTAAGTACGTTAAATTACAAAGCATGATTTATGCTTTAACATTGGGTGAATTATTAAAATATAATAAATATTGGAATTTACAAAATGAATCATAATTGAAAGTACTTATGAAACATGTATTGAGTTACAATGATGATGAAATACCTACATACAATTAGTTTGTAGAGGTTGTAGTTAGTTGTTGTAAAGTTCGACAAACTTACCCTCGTAGTGTTGTTTATTTGCCCGCGCGTGAGAAGCGTCTAAGATACACTGGCGGTCGAGAGATCTTCGACCTAACTGCATATCAAGCGGCATCGGATACGTTGCATATTTATAACGAATTTCATGTTTGAATTACACCGTATATTCTTCTTACAAAAGTAGTGTCGCCTCTTAGATTCACAACAACTTTGAATCGTCAATATTTTTTTTGAATCATTATTTTTTAAAGCTATTGATATACCATTTTATATGTTATAAAATAATAAAAATTTTTTGAATATCATACATTGCATCGTAAGCATACATTGCATGATTTTTGCATTAAAAAATTGTTTTATTGTAGATTGATCTCAAGAGATAGTAATTTGCTTTTGGAAACTTTCTGTAAGAGCTATCGAATAGGAACTATAAAATGTAGGTGTCCTAGATTATTTTCATGCAGGTATACATTAACTTCAACGATTAAGTACTTATGCACTTTATCAAGTAGGTAGGTACCTACTCAGAGCTCCCAGATACATAGATAGGTACATACTCACAAGACCTCAAATACTCACAACGCACAAACAGACAGATAAACCCTTCCGGGGAACTTTGTTTTACACGATTCGTAAAAGATTGTTCATTTTTGAGTATTCGAACTTTCGATTTTTGAGTTCGGTTTGCTTATGTACATATATGTGGCTTATAGTTATATTAAATTTAAAAGTATTTTGGCAAATACTGTAAGTAATTCATGGGAGTTGAAATAGTCCACCCCTGAAATTCTTTGATGTACCTATCCATTAAAGAAATTTTAGACATGGTTACAGTACATAATCTTATGTGGGCCATTGGGAA
>DWGJ01002624.1:0-15255 GCA_018246895.1 Aspitha aspitha aspitha | reverse complement strand
ATTATATACTTTATAACATCTCTAAGGTGTGCAGGTTTCCTCACGATGTTTTCCTTCACCGTTATAGCAAGTGATATATAAATTTCAGCTATAAAACGCACGTAATAAATCAGAGGTGCGTGCCAGGATCGAACCCAGACCTCCCGAATGGAAGACTGAATTTCAAACCACTAGGCTATCACTGCTTAACTTCTATTAAATTAGTATAAATTATTAATGTTTCTAAATATAATGGTTGTTATACGAGTAGTAAGGAAGCTTTCTTGGTCAATAAAGATTATGGCTCTAAATTAAAATACGAATATAAATGAGATTTAAGCATATTTCGTGTAATAACTCTGTTATAATACTAATCAGGACAGACTATCTCGGCCGACTTAAAATGATTCATTGTAACTGGTAACCACGGCTTCATTAATGACACATTAATTCCAAACTCCAAGTAGCTGAATATTAAAAATTATGTCATTAATATTTAATATTCCTTTTTGACTCAGTCATTTATTTCAATTAAGTAGTTTTGTTATATGACCGCTTAAAGTCATACCACTTCTTAATATATAATTAGATTTAACAATCCAATTAGCACCTATATGTTATGATGAGTTTCAGTCCTATTCGAGTTTGATTATACAGAAGATAGAAAAACCAACAAAACACAATAAATTAGCATCAGCCTATTCCCAAATCCAGCCATACGGAAATCAGCGACCATTTCACAATACAATTAGCCTAATTCAATACAAATTACATTGACATTTTCGGCATACCTTTAATCTGTTCACTTAGCAACGCTCAACGTAAACCAATAATTCAAATTTGGAATTCGTCACGCGACAAATAAGTCGCAGATGGCGCCACTAATAATTGTCGTATTCAAATTCCCTTACAATAATACCGGGAGACGCGATTAATGTGTGCGTTTCTTGTTCATTTGCATTTTGACGACAGTCCCGGCGTTTCGTAACAGCTTGTTGATGTTAACTCGCTTGCTCTCGACTAAGATAGGTATGGTTTTACGTAGAATTTGGCGAGTTATGTTCGAATAACACCCATCTACACTAATATTTTTAAGGAAAGATTTGTACTTTTTGAAACGAATTGGCTCAAAAACTACTGGACCGATTTCAATAATTCTTTCATCGTTTGAATGGTACATTATCACTGATCAATAAAGGCTGTATAACATCGCGCAAAGACTAATAGGAGGGGAGCAGCTATTAAAAATGTTGCATAAACGGGAATCATTTGTATGGCAAGACAACGATTGCGGTCGGCTAGTAGGTACCCATATAATAATTGGGATAATTCCACGAACGGTTATCTGATTCCAAATTAGGCTATGAAATGTTATGATATTCGGGTAGCCGACGAGTACACATAAATATGTTTGATATTGTCGTCCTCTGCGCAGATTGAAAGGTTTTTGGGGGATTCCGG
This sequence comes from Aspitha aspitha aspitha, assembly GCA_018246895.1. Lineage (NCBI taxonomy): Eukaryota > Metazoa > Arthropoda > Insecta > Lepidoptera > Hesperiidae > Aspitha > Aspitha aspitha. The sequence goes on along the minus strand of DWGJ01002624.1, from coordinate 13,815 downwards.
GATCTCATAGGCAGAAGATACCGTAGCTGTATTTTATTACCAAGCTTCGGGGATACAGGTTAAAAACTGCATTCCATAATAAATACCAGTTTGTATTTGTAGCACTAGTAATACAGATTTATACACTGATACATTATTTACAAAACGATGCATGCAGTACAAATAAGACAACGCATTGCAGACTGCAAAGAACGGACGCAAACGCTCTTCTGGTAAACGTTGTAATATATGCACGTTCTAGAACAATCGTAATTTCAAATTAAAGCTCCCCGAAACGACTTTTACATTTTCGAATTTTAAAATTCGAAAAATATTCCTCGCTGAATGCGTGGGTACTTGCGAATAACATTCGTCCGTTGCTCCTACGCCTCCGAATTTAAATATAAAGTGAACCTATCCGCTACCGAATTGGAATGATTTAAATTTATTTTTACGAGTGCCGACTGCTCTTTCGCGGGTGAATTTATTTTGCGAACACAGCGCAGAAACCGCTATATGCAAATATGTATTTTATTGATTAACTTTTTAATTAAAATATAATGTATTGTCATGTAAATTGAGTTGTTTTGTGATGCACTAATTGACCGTATATTGATTTGTTATTATGGGTTTGACATCGTATTGAATAAAATCACGTGCCGCCTCCAATTTATTTTGGCTAAAGTTCTCAATTGAGAAATAAATTTATTTCACATAAACACGTCGGTTAGTTCGAATATTACTATGCAAATGATGTAATTTGGATGAAAGCAATCCCGTTTTGCCATTATTAGGGGCAGAATGTAATTATCCCCTGAATATTATAAGGATCCCTAGGAAGGTTTTATTTATTTCATATAAGAACCCCCACACCATACGCTCGTCTAATCCCAAACTAGGCACAGCCTGTACTTTAGTGATCAGACAACTAATAAACTATTCAAACGAAATTAAAATTTAAATTCTTTTATTCATTATGCGGTATATACCTACATACACTCAATGAAGGTCATGTTTTAGTCATTGTACTTCGACTTTGTGCGCCCCTCGGGCTATAGTAGACCGGGAGAGAAAGGCTATAGTAGACCGGTGAAAAAAGACTCCCAGCACTCTTTTACATAACAAAAGATTGAGTAAAGTTAGCCCTGTTGCAGTATGGCTACAGTCGGATAAAGAGCATACGTGATACATACTATATATTGATACACATTATGCAATACTTATAATCCAAAGACAGAACAAGCAAATGTGGATCAACATATATACTACAAATGTATGTCTCGGGAATCGAATCCATAACCTCCGGTTTGGCAGGCAAGTTCTGTACCAATTAGACGTCAGACTAATGAAATAAAATCCTTGAAATAAGAAACACAAATAGTTCAGTAGCAAACTATTTTAGTTAATGTTGTAAAATATCATCCAATTACATACCAGATTACATTAGGGAAATATAGCTAGAATAACAGTATGTTAGAAAAATGTTGAAACGTTGTTATTTCTTTGATGGTTTTTATTCACGTAGAATGATAAAACAAACATCCTTTGTCTCGTATGTCCCCGCCTATTTCATATCGGGTCGTACTCGTATGTCCCCGCCTGTTTCATATCGGGTCATACTCATATGTCCCGTATGTCCCCGTCTGTTTTTCTCTTTCAAATTGTTCTGGTATTTCCAGCTGCTTATATTATATTATATTATTTTTTACTTTTGTGATGCTACTATATTATTGTACTAGTATCTACAATAAATTAAAAATATTAAAAATATAGAAATGTTTTTCTGTAAGTTTATTTAAAACTGTTACCGGTGTATATGTAGGAAGAGTTAGGATTTAAAAAGCACATCAGGTTTGTAGCAGAGGCATGTGGCACTCGCTGCTATCACCCTACCCCGTTAGGGAATTCGCGTGAACGTACAAATAGTAATTATCATCATAACAAGATACTTTAAATTATTAATCAACACAAAACTGCGACCTTTATTACGCGGGGTTGCAAAATATGAAACTTTTTTTATATACTCAGCGCTTACATTACATACTAAACGAAAACCCTTGTATTACTTTACATAATCACTCACAAACATTACAGACATATAAGCACAGGTCAACGGACATATAGAGGCCACTTGTCCGGTCCCCTACATTTGGTCGACAACTGCCAGGGACAGATTTTTCGCATATAAATCTCTTTTTAATTTCCATATATTAGGCACAACAGCGTCGTGCCGTTTCTAAAGAATTCATTTTTATTCGCAACGCGGTATAACTCCGAGCAAAATACCTTTTTCATTACTGGCCCGCATCATATTTATAATGTTATATTAATTTCAAATTGGAATATAAAATAAATTGCCACATAGAAGACGCCAGGCATTCACGTTAATATATTTTTTTATCTTACACAATGGTATTAAGAACTAAATCAGCTTAATTTGATTCGAAAGAAGCTTCAGAGTTATATCCTATTGCGAAAATGGAATTATATTAAAATGTAATAATTTTTTTTTGTAATAAATACGTGTATATATATATATATATATATATGTATATATAAATAAATACTGCGAAATTTTTCGCTAGAACTAAATATATAACACTATTAGCCGTGCCCGCGGCTTCGCTCGCGTGGAATTCAATATTTTCCCGTTATTGCAACATTTGTCATTGCTGCTCCACTCCTAATAGTCGTAGCGTGTTGTTATAAAGCTTATAGCCTTCCTCAATAAATGGATTATTCAACACAAAAATATTTTTTCAATTCAAACCAGTAGTTTCTGAGATTAGCGCGATCAACTAAACACATTAGCTTTATAATATTAGTAAAATATTTTATTATTTTACTATTTATTTTGTATTAGTAGTAGTACTAGTAGTAGTATAGGAGTATTATTAGTATGGATATGGATAACACGACGTGTTGGGCGCTTTTGCTTTCGTCCCATAAAAGCTTTGAATAAGGTACGCATCCAACGTATAAATTAAATGCAATAACTAAATTGAAAGTAAATACATTTGTTGGCAATCGTTTTATTAATATTGTTTTAGGATGGAATTAATCAAGCTCAATTAGCAGAGCGAACCCTTGGTTTGTATCTCAAAAATCGTCTGCTTTTAATATAACCTCGGTCTGTTTATCTCATTATGTTTATATGACTTGTTTATTGCATCCGTTGGTTTGTTTATACAACAACGGGTAAAGGCAACAGCACACTGTGCGGAGTTATGCTACAAAGTTGTTAATGTTACATTTTAGGTTTATGTCAAAGACAAAGACATTTATCTGCACAAATATGGATACATTTAAAGATGTTATAAAATTATTAGATCACTACATTATTTTGCCTTTTACGGCGTACAAATTTAAAAAACTGATTTATAATTTTAAAATATTTACCATTAATTAATTAATTAATTATCTATTGTTGCGTCATTATTTATTACTTAATTTTTAAACTAAAATTAACTTATATTTAAAATCGACACAAAACCGTCAAAGTAGACTTAGGTCTTATTATGATAGAATTGAGTTGCTACGCTGGACGAGTCCACATTAGCTTCATTCGACTCCAAACTGTTTAGATCTGTAAGATTTCTAAGTGATATTTAACTTTTATAAGTCACGCGCCAGTATTTGATTTCTAGACACGCCACCCAAATCTAAGCCGCTGCCATCTAAGTTGTATATCACACTGTCATCCATAAAGGTGTATATTATATGGTGGGTTTATGCAGATTCCTCGGGGGTACCTCGAATGACAGGCATCTGCTTTTAAACTTTACGACTGTCGAGCTCGCTCGCTGGTGATATGAGCTAATTGTGGCAATTCCACGCCTTTACGTATCTATAAAACGTGATATTACCTTTATGTTGGTATTATACTTGACACACCACTTAACCATACGCTAACTCACGTACCATTTCAGGTTTCAGGTTGAGAATCGCTGATGTATGAGATGTCTTTATAACAAATTATATAGGACACTAGCTGTGTACAAATATAAAATAGTTATAGCAGGCACAGCTATCAGCTATTCAAAATTTTCGTTATTATAGGTTCAGCCGTTCCAGAGTGTTTATATAGTTCTAAATTAAATTAAAAGTAGCCTAAGTTAGTCCTTATTACATCAGCTATCTGCCAGTGAAAGTTCTGTGAAAATCGGTACCGCCGTTCCAGAGATTAGCCGGAACAAACAGACAGACAGATGGACAGACAAATATCGTAAAAATTTTGATTTATGTACCGTGCATACATACCACACACATGCATTTAGTAAAGAGCAGTTATTTTGTATTACAAACAATAATAATAACTTTATTAATTAATTATTAATTTCATTCACTTTTCACGGCAAAAACACAACACAACAACATACAAAAATAAAAAATGTACCAGCAGTAGAGCGCACACTTAAAAACGAAATAAGGTAACAAACAAAACAAACAACCAATAATAACAAACAAAAAATAATAATAGTTAAAATAATAATTAAAAATACAGACAAATCAAAATAAACTAAAACAGAGTATAGATGTACCTACTGCTATTACCCTTAAATAAATAAATTGTGCTGCGATATAATACCGTGAAACTTACTAGACTCAGCAAAAGCCGTGGTATTTATGGAGACACCACGACGCAAACAGATACTCAAATTTTATTTATTTGTATAGATTTTAATAGTTTCATGTCACGTAATCATGCTTTTCATCGGTTGCGGCATTCGGTTAGGGCTGCGTCGTCTCAGCGGTAACCAGTAATTGCCTTTTGGTAGCCAGCCAGAGTACGTACACTTTGACTTATTCACATACGTTTGCGCGGCGCCGTTTTAAAACATCTGCATTAATATTAATACTTAAGATACGTGTTGAAAGCGTTATGTAGTTTCTTGTCAGATTGTTAAAATAAATAACTAGTTTTTAATACTTAAGTATAATACAGAAGGGCTGAGAAAACAATATAGGATCTTTTATTTTTGCTTTTGTCGAACTAGTGTTTTTAATGAATTAATATTTGTCTGTCATCAAAAACAGTATTAGGTATGTACGGTCTCAGACATACGATGACGTAATACTTTAAAATATTCCGTTCTAATTTCGATCTCTGGGTGAAAATAATTCACTAAAAATTGTATTATCTTATGAATCCTACAAACTTTAACAGTTTATCTAATGGTTTTTGGCAATCTTTCTCCCAACTGCTGGGCACAGGTTTTTGTCTGCGAGAAGCCTGGAGAACATTAAGTTACTATGGTTATTCTAATTGTAATTCACAATACACAAGGGCGTTATGGACACATCAAAAAAGCGTATTCAAATATCTCAATGCTTACTGGATTATAACATAATTTAAAATAAAACGAAAAGTAATTTTCTTCGTATATCATTGCCAGCGAAAAGCCACGCTTAAAACCAGCCACCGAAGCCATCATTCGATTAAATAGGAAAACGATTATGAATTCAATTTTCTTATTCATGAGATAACCACGTGACTGGTTTATTTTTTAAACCGAAGCGATATCTCTTTAATATGTTGTTTGGCGATCTCGCCAGGGGGCGTGTCGTAGCAGCAACGAGTGTTGTAGTAACGGCAAAACGGATTGAACTGGCCTCGTGGTCGAGTGGCTAGATAAACCGAACCGCGAAACCGGAGTTCGTGGGTTCAATTCCCGCCCAGGACAAACATTTGTGTGATGAGCACATTTGTTTGTTCTGTGCCTGGGTGTAATAAAAATATCTAATGAGTATTACTAGCGGGGCGACGAAACGTCGCTCGGATGATAATATTTCTAACCTAAACTGATTGAGGTTAGAAAAGTTTATAAACATAAATATCTTTCTTTGAATACGGCTCTAACGATACCTTTGGGTGAAGTTTCGTACACGAAGATTAAAAATATTACTCTAAAATGTACATAATTTACAGTTTAATCCAAATATTTTGTTACACTTTTATTTCAAACGTTGACCTATACCGTTGCAGACACTATTTTTTAAGTTGAAGTGATCCAGACAAAACTGGCTATATTCATCCATACCAATTAGTAGCTCGTACAAATATACGAAATTATCGATAATGGGATTCAGCATGCATGCAGCGCCATCAATTACCGACTTCAAAGTTGTTTGACCGTTTTTATGGTCCACTGGTGGACCAGGTCTCATCTCATAGTGAAAGGGATTTAGGCCACAGGCTACCACGCCGGCCTAGTGCGGATTGGTAGAAATCCCACGCCTCAGAAAATATTATAATACTTATAATATGTATCTCTAAGGTGTGCAGGTTTCCTCACGATGTTTTCCTTCACCGTTATAGCAAGTGATATTTAAATTTTACTTAGAAAACGCACGTAATAAATCAGAGGTGCGTGCCAAGATCGAACCCAGACTTCCAGAGTGGAAGGCTGAATATCAAACCACTAGGCTATCACTGCATATTCAAAGTTATTATCATGTATTTATACAGATTCTTTTAAAAGCCTCCGAAACAATCTTCAATACGAGTAGAAGCCATTAGGTAATAAGCACCATGGAAACAGATTTAAAAATAACTTGGCAGTACCGGCGATAATAGTTATTCATTCCATACGTCGGGAATAAACAACTATAATATGAAACCATACATCTCCATAAATGCATGTGCTATTTTCCTTTGCTCCATTTTCACAATAGCTCTTACAATATCATACGATAGAAAATTGTTTTATCCTAATGGGTTATTCCGTAGAGTTTTTAAGACCAAAAGCTTTTCCTTGAACTGACTGGTACGCCGGAGAAAAAAATTTGCTCATCACACTAATGTTTATCCTACGCGAGACTCGAACCCACGACCTCCGATTCAACAGTAAGAGATTTTTGTTTTCAGAATAAATCACGTACGCTTACTAAAATCGGATGTTATTATAAAACGATTTGTATTAAATCAAATCAAACAAACGTCGTAAACGAATAAAACATAGGTATAGAGTTCTTAGAAAAATGTTTTTTTTAAACAAACTACTCACATTTGGTTTTACTGTGGCTTTAAAACTGCTATCAGAATGGCAGCTATATATTTCTGTAATCGTATTAAATAAAATTCGCAATTCCCTTCTTAAGCCAATTTCGAAAACAAAAAGAATTTAGCCTTTTCCGGTTCTTGCGCACTCTAAATCGCTTGTTATATTACGGTCGTGTTTTCTTCAGTCACTTCCAATGCTTACACGACGCGAAATATTAGAAATAAAATGGCTTTAAATTTTCTTCGAAACAAAAACGTTTCCTTTCTCGCACTTCGGTTTTTGTTGCTAAAATTATAACAATAATTAGGACACACATTTCGATGCCAACATCCATTTAAGATTATTACCACAATACGTTGGGATTTCTCGAACGGGATTAGAATTGGTCTACTCTCGGTACAAGTCTGCGAATACGTACAGAACCTACTGTAAAATGCGGTCAAATAACTAACTGTAACTTTGTAAAACTTAGTACTTAGTAACTGTAACTAGGAATTAACCGGTACAACTTGTAGGGTTGGCAACATGCGAAATTAATTAATATACCGTGAATTGTTAGGACAATATTATGAGTAGGTGTATACAATTGTAATATTACTTTTTTAAAGCTGCAATAATAGCTATAGTATTGAAATTTAAGACTTAAGTGTAAGGACCTTCTTCTTTATGCGAGTCAGCGCCTGCATGCGGGTCTCTGTTTTTAGGGTTCCGTGCCTAAAACGTAAAAACGGACTCCTATTACTAAGCCTCCGCTGTCCGTCTATCTGTCTGTCTATCACCAGGCTGTATCTCGTAAACCGTGATAGCTAGAAAGCTGAGATTTTCACAAATCATGTATTTCCGTGGCCGTTATAACAACAAATAATAAAAATAAAGTAAATATAAGGGGGACTCCGATTCAACAAATAGATATGCTTTTATAGATGATGATACGGAACCCTGCATGCGCGAGTCCGACTCGCACTTGGCCGGTTTTATTTACTTCTTTCATCACCCATTCCTTCTATATATCCGAAGCATCGATCATTCACTGATGCAATTTAAAAAAACGTTTTGTGAGTAGGTATATACTGTAATTTCCCATCTCCGCGACCAATGTATCTCCGAATTGTTCTTTTTAAATGACGTAGGTACATTACACTGGGTTCAAACAACGAAATCCCCAGCGGAGATAGTGGGCGGCCAATCCAGCTGAAGTTATTTAACTCCGCAAGATAGCGGCAACGGAAACTTGATTCACTGCAGCCCAGTAGCTGTCACGTTGGCGCAGTGACACGCTAGGGCTGTCAACTTCCACTTTTCAATTGTCGGTCTGACCGTTGCAATGCTGCGCTTTTTCCAGCCCTATTCTCTAATATTGTTTATTTGGAATTTTCTTAAACTGAAACGTTTTTCTATGTCAGCGGAATATTGAGTAATATTAAGATGCAAGTACTATTTTATAACGAACGACTTGGATATTAACTAAAGAGGCATTTGCCATAAATTCTTTGCCTACCTCGTACGGGTTTCGTGTGATAGTATAATATTCAAAATAACTTCTTTTTACAAAAATATCTACGCAATGGAAAATTAATGCAATATTTGCATAGGTGCATTGCATTATATTGGAAACATGTTACATGTATCATAATACATAATATAGGATATTCTGATACACAGGGTTCCAGATTGGAATCCTAGTTGGACAGACATCAAATGATAAATGGAGATAGCCAGATGCGCAGCTCTGAATTTGGGCGTTGCTGTGTTCGCATAATATTTGCAACATCGCATATTGTATTTATGTCCCAATATTCCATGTATTTGTCTGCTAATGTTGAATAATATTTGCCACCGTAAGATCTATTAACCATTAGTACCTAATTTATTTTTATCTATATCTATCTATATATTATCTATCTTATCTATATAATAAAACTGTAGATTTCAATTCTGTACATTGAATAAAAACTAAACAAATACCTCTAGGGGTCTTTATACGAGTACAAGTAACACAGGCCAAAACATTCATTTTGAAATTTTTATATGTCTGTTGACCGGCATTCTAGCAAAAACTACTGGACGGATTTTGATGAAACTCTTTTTGTTATATACCTAACTATTAGTCCTCGACAACATAGAGGCTACAATTTATTTTGAAGATTGAAATATCAATTGAAATTTTTGCGCGGTAAACAGTTCGCCGGGGCAGCTAGCAAGATATAGAACAATTGAAATTGAATTGATTTTAACATAGTACATCACATTCAAATTCTTTGATCCCTTGTAAGGTATGTACATACACTCAATGAACGTCATGTTTTAGTCATTGTACTTCGGCTTTGTGCGCCCCTCAGGCTACAGTAGACCGGGAGAAAAAAGCCGGCGAAAAAAATCTTCCAGCACTCTTTTAAATAACAAAAGATTGAATAAAGTTAGTCATGTTGCAGTATGGCTCCAGTCCGATGGCGAGCACATGTGACAGTCATCGTGTGTGTCAATATCAGCCTACTGTTATACCTACATAGCTCATATTATCGATATCTGTCACGTCTTTTCATTATTTTTTAAAATTTATTAATAAAGGACTTTGTCGCTGAGCGACCATATCGTCCCGTAACACACGACAGACAAATAATAACAAAAATAAAATAATAAGACAAACAAATGAAATTAACTTTTAAATAAAACCAAATCGGCTAAGTCAACCAGCAGTTTCACGTCTTCTTATAATGGCAAAGCCAATATGCTGTCGACGTAGCCCACTTGCTTCGACCTGACACGGCCAAAAAGTGACAATCTCAACGATTGATTCCGGACACACTCCATCAGAACATGAGATACGTCATCAATTACTCCACATTCGTTGGAATTTGGAGACGCATATCTGTCACGTTCTAGTCCATTCGATAGAAGATTGGTGTATCTCAACGAAATCCGGCCCAATTCTACACAGACCCTACAATGCGTCAAACTGGACACCAAATCCGATTGAAGTTGTGTAACTTCGCTAAACTCGACTGGACTCTATATGAATCGCTGATCCGGATTAGGGTTGCCAACAATCTCGTCTTAAAACAATATTTATTTTGTTTACATATTTTTTTTAACTTTTTCTACGCGTTTTTTGCAATGTCGCTATATACTCGTATATAGGTCATATTATAAGCTACTAAATGCACTATAGTAGAATAGCTGTGCCCGCAGATTTTCCCGCGTGGAAATGAATATTTTCCCATTTTTGCAACATTTGTCATTGCTGCCCCACTTCTATTAGGTATAGTGTGATGTTATATAGCCTCTTTGCCTTCCTCAATAAATGGACTATTCAACATAAAAATAATTTTTCAATTGGAACCAGTACTTCCTGAGATTACCGCGTTCAACCAAACAAACTCTGCAGCTTTGTAATATTAGTATAGATAATGAATGGGAATTTTATAAATGCTTAGAAAAAGTACTTCTTTCTTGTAACAATCGTAACTTTGCAAGTATTGCAATCGTTATAGGCCTTAGATTTTATTCCGTCTCGAATGTTCTCGGCTTACAAAGGAAAAATAGTGTCGCCCTCTCCTTCAGTTTTACACAAACTACAAACGCGACAAAGTGGTCAGAAAATCTGCACGAATTTGTGTAACTTTGTCGAACCCGACTGGACTGCGGATGCGGTTGCTCAATAATCCGGAATAGGGTTGCCAACTTTGCGGATTCAGCGAATATTTTCCTTTAAAACTTCCAAAATATTTAAAACAAATAACAACTAAATTTCACGTAACCCCGCTTTCGGAACTGTGATGTATCTAAAGTCATTAACGACGGCAAGAGCCGATCCGAAATAATTTCATTTTCCGAACCCGTCCAAGCAAACATTTGTGAACAGTGATACGTTTTCAACAATATATTTGCGAGGCTACATATTGGAAACATTAACGAGTTTAACGTTCAATATTGTCGTGTTGTAAATAAAGCTTGCGAACAGTTTGTAAGTTGCTTCAGTAAATACATTTATTGAACATAACAGGTAGGAAACTTATTCCTACGTCTAGACACAAAGTACAATGTTATTCCAGTGAAACAATTTCCAGTTAATTGTTTGGAATTTTGTAATCAATTTTAAACAAAAATGTAATGTTTTTTACTGTACTTCAATCATACTTTATTTGCTGACTGAAACAAATTATTAGTAATACAAGAATACGTGCTTACGTTACTATTAATTTCCAGGTAAACATAATGAATTTGTTACAAATTACACCAGCTACTTATTTATGTATGTATATTATTAATGTTATCCAAGTAAACAGTGTTAGCTAAATAGAAAATAGCAATTTTATTACTCATTACCTGATAAATATAATTAATTCATTGGAATATGCAATAGAAGGCATTCCATATTCAAAGCTTTGTACATTTTTAACAAAATCCTACATCAGTGTGCATGATAAATCTAGTTGGCGCTGAGTTTATAGGATTTCTACGTACTGTTAAAGTTAAATCCTCATTTCCCGGATTAATTCAGTCGACCCGGATACATCCGACGTGGAAACCGGTTGAATTTTCAAAATTAAACATCATCATTATCATATTAATATCTTACCGGTGTTATGTCATTAAATAATAAATTACGTTTCATTTAACTTTTATAAACTTCATTAATATTTAATGAATTTTTATAACGGCTGAAGTGGATTATGAAGTAGGTACTCGTAGATATGATTAGCAGCTAGCGATAATAAATGAATAGCGCATACGAAGTTATAGAGCACCTATGTATTTCAAACAACCTCTGGTAGGTTGTTTTACAAAGGCATTTTTTATTTATAAGCTTCATTGAAGCTTATACACCGTTTGCAAGGTATTTTCGTATTTATTGCCTACGTAATACCGCTTGTATTGGCGTGCCGTACTATTAGAACGCCATGTATGATTTCTACATTAGCAGAGCCAGCGAGTTGTTATTTGCTCGTTGCATTTCGTATTGTTAATTCCCTTTTAAAATCTTGTCTCTGGTTTTGTTGGGGGTTTTCATATGAAAATTTTCTCTACATTTTCGCATAAATTTATTTCTTTTTTGCGTCGCTTCCTAATTATTATGAAACCTTAAATCTGTTTGCATTAAAACTGATTCGTAACTGCATAGATGTAGAATAAAAAGACGATTTGGTTAATGTACATACTTTTCATATTCAGGATAAGATCAAAATTGAAAATGAGTTGCGTATTTTAAAGGATATAGAGAATCCTTTGCGAGGTCTTTAGTAGAGTTTGAAATATTTCAAGAGAAGTGTGGGTCGTTAGAATATTCCCCATGGTATATTACATATTCTTATTTTCCCTGTATAATTTGTTCTATGTTTTATAAAATTCTGCCTTTCGGTCCGGTTACCGTAACACAGGCATTTAATTGCTCAAATCTGAATCAGGTAGCCGTGTGCGGAATTGACCCCAGAATATTATTATTAATACTTACTTATAAAGAGGAAAAATTCGGAAGGTAGGTTGAAGGTGCTTTAGTAAATTGGTTTGGAGTATATGAAGCGGAAAATGAGCACGCATTTGATGGAAAGTGATGGGCACTGCGATAATGGACGCCCCCTGACACCGAAACCTGAATTAGACTCGGGATTTAATCTTGTTACGTGATTTACTTTTGTCATGTGCGAAAATTGCGTCATAAATATATTATGTACGTACATATTAATGAGATAATACTTATAACAGATAATGCCAATGTTAAATTGAAGATGTCGATGGATATTTTAATATCTTCACCAAATAGGTCAGATACTGGTGCGTTGTTTTATTTGTTTACTTATCGCGTGACTAGAGCCTCTTGTTTACAAGGTTCATGTTATAACAATTAATTCGTTTCTGGATAAAATTACTACTGGTGCATATGGATAAAGAGAATGATGAATGTAGAAAAAGCAGTTCAGTTTTGTACCAATAAGCCTTACCGAATAATAATAAAAAACTTAGAAATGTACTTAGTACTAAAATTGTTTTGTTTTGCTGTACCCGTATTTACAGGTATATTAAAATGTATATTTGGTATCAAATAATGAATAAATCATATTAACTTACTAACTAACTAACCTATTAACATTTATAATCTACCATTATGGTTTCCAGCTTCTTAAACCTTAATTACTTTACACTAATGCTCAATAATTAAAAGCTTTCTGAAATGCGCACGCATGCTTCAGAAATATGGCGCATTCCTATTGACTGAGGTTAGCTCTAAAACAGCGAAATTTAACTAAAGTCCTGGCGTTTATAGGACAAGTCTTACGCGGAACACTGCGTCCGGAAGTGTAGATTTAAGTATAGAAGTGACATTGGCTATGTAGGTTACACAAAAGGATTCCCAGCTAAGCTCTCAGGGTTAGCTACGCAGATTAACTTGGGACAGCGGAGATTTCTATCGAGATTGGTAGGGTTTGCAAACAAAAAGCGAAACGGACAGAAGGAACGAGTTAAACCATTTCCTTTGTTAGTTGTAACGTTGGGGTTAAAATTGTAATAAATCCGGCTTAATTTTGAGACGACTACACAGTTGAAAACGAATGAAAATGAAATTGTTCCATGGATTCTCTTTGTCGGCGAATCATCAAAAGTGTTTTTAAGAATTTTTCACAATGTGTATTCAAGTATATTGCTAGTAAATATTTATATTACGCATTCGCGATTGTGTTTTGTTGTAATATTTGATGCGCTGAGTTACCAATTGGGGAATGTTTTGCTGTGTCCGATAGATATAAAAATAATAACAATTAACTGGGGACAATTCCACACACGGCTGTATGATCCCAAATTAGGCAATTTAATGCCTGTGTTATGGTGACCGGAC
>DWGJ01002623.1:0-15257 GCA_018246895.1 Aspitha aspitha aspitha | reverse complement strand
CAGAAGAAAATGTTTGAGGGCTTCTCCTGTAAAATTAAGTCAGATGTACTTGCTAGGCTTTGGTTTTGGACAGCCGACGTGTTTTGTCGTGGAAGCATAAAGTGGGAGGATCGATTTCGCCAGACGTAATTTGTCTCCCACTCGTTCATGAAAGTAATGTTTCATTATTTGTCTATTTTCGTAAAGGGAAATTTAATAATACATTAACATATATGTAGGTCGTGTACATAGATGTTACTTTATAGTATAAGTACATAAATAGGTATACATGGCATAAAGCAATTTTTTTTGCAGATGACAGATTTGCGTTGATTTTAAAGATCTAACCTATGTAAATAGGTACTTATGTTAATTTTAGTGCAGTTATTTTGTAATAAAAAACATAATTCTAACAGTATTTCCTAAATTTGTACACGCTAAATATAAAATATATGGATCGAACTAACTCCGTAAAATCCACAAATAAACGTCTTTGTCATAGGTATTATGTAGTTTTCTAAAGCAAATGTACATGTTACGAAAGTATCGGAGTTAAATAAAAATAAATAATAACGTTATGCAGAAATAAAATGATAAAAATTAAGTGAGTGAGTGAAATTATTGAATAACTTAATTGCAGTTAGCAGTTACACAATGATGTAATGGTAATAACAGATACTTAGGCATTATTTAAAATAAATTTCAAGCAACGAAACCACTAAATTAGGTTTTTCCCTTTTTTTTGGGAATATACAATTTTTTTTTAAGTACCCAATGTCTCGTTCAAAACAATGTTCACGTAAGTGTTGCTTGAACGGCACTGACCGACAAGGATTGGGTATATTGGAACCTTTCCTTATGAATAAATACTAGGGAAATACGACTGTATTCAGCGCTCGATGCAGACGTGGCTTGTGTACCACGATTAACATCTAAATATTTACGCTCCGTGTTGCCGATAGGCCAGGAATATTTATTAGTGTGTCTATTTTGATTGGGGGTTTTAACACTAATACATTTTGAATATAAACATTTTTTTAACTATGTCGATACAATAATGTCGACCTAAATATTTATATTACTAATTTCAGCAGTGACTAGGATTAAGAAAGGTATGTTTAGATGGTTTGCGCATGTAGAAATAACGAACGAAGCCAGAAATACAAAATAAATTTATAAGGCGGATGAGAATGATAGAATCGGAAGCGATATACCTATATGAGAGTACGTACATCAATCAAATCGGAAACAAACTATAAAACAAGGCCAGGTCAAGGGTGCCTACCTTTTATAGGCGAGTGTGTAGGTACGCCACTGATGAAAGTACACGAGACGAAATGAGTTCGTCAGGACCGTAGCCGATGGAAATCCTTAGACTATTGTTTAACTATTACAGTTATGGTATTATTGTAGTACAGCAATAGTTCATCTGAGCTTGAGCATGAAATAAAAAAATAGTGTAACGCAAATAGCCTAGCTGAAGTAACAGACTGTTAAATCTCTCTAAGGTTAAGAAATAACCTTCGGATACGATATGGATCTTATGCATGTGCTTATTATAATGATACTAACAATTTGTAAATAAATGTCCGCAGGATTTAGTTACATATATTCGGGTTTATTACTGTCTAGTAATAGTCTGTCAGCTGTTTTTATCAGATTTGAATATTTTTTAACAATAACAGCTTAACAACGACGAAAACTCATGAAAGTTTGACATGAACAAAGTCTGTTTCAAAATTAGTTCGCGCGTTTATATATCCTTTGTGATATAGGAATATTAGTGCCTCAGAGCTACAATTTGTCGTAGCTCGTAGCCCTCTCGTCGCAGTGGTGTTTGTGCACGCTACCTTTCAGTTGCGTTCGTCTAGACGTAATTAACTACGCTAATTTCTGTTTAGGCGGTATTACCTACACTTAGAGCCCGTCAAGATGTCACTGAGCTTAATTAGATCTGCCTCTTACGGTTCAAATTTTGTAGATATACAAGTTTTGGCTTTTAAGAGTGCCATTAAGTTTATAATGGTATTGTGGAATTTTTCTGAAACAATCGTAAATTTGTACATATGGATAAAAATAAACATGTGATATCTAACATCTATGTAATATAATCTATGATTAATTTTATTATTTTCAGACTAACAATTACTTTAAAAAATAGTCAATAGAGGTTTTAGTTGTCTTATTTGAACTTTGTTCCATTTCTTGTGAGAAAACTTGCTTATTTCGCTTATGGACCGTGACTCTATGGTGCCATAATTTCATAAGGTACACTTAGTTGCGGATTTGTTTTGTACAAAAGTTTTCATTGTTAAAGTATAGTTATTTTCATATATACCACGGGTAGCTGTTGGTCTTAAATACTCTGCTGCTTTGACCTACAAACAAGAGTTAATTAGGAGAAATATTAAAGACCCTTTTTAACCTGAAATACCTAATGGTGAAAAAATGAATATACATATATTAACTTTTTGATCCACATATTATACAAGTGCTTCGACAAGTTGCAAAGGGATGAGGGTGGACTAATTGAGACAGTACTTGAAACTCTGAAAGGGTCTAGGATGCTCCAGCAAATATAGCAGTACTTGTAAGTTAAAGCATACCCTGACGGCTAATAAACTACATGTATAAAGCTCTAAATACACACCTATATTGATAACTACACACCCACCTACACAATAATTATTTACACTGCTCATATAAATATTAGTCCTAGGCGAGAATCGACTCGATAGTCCTGGCCCAGCGTGTATTCAACCGGGGATTTGTTGTTATATCATTTAGGTTCCTATTGTATTAGCATTAAATACCTAATATGTATTACGATGATATATGAGTACTTTTGTAAGACAGTCGTGCTATCGGTGAGTAAGGCCGGCTGAAGCTAACAGGCATTTATCCCACGGCGGTGTTTCACCGTGCACCGTGGGCCACATTGGCCACAATTTCTCAACGAAACCAAGTATTGACTGGTAAAGAACGCCGTTAAGCATGAAATTTGCCTATTGTAAAGGAAGCAATAAACAAATTAATTAATTATAATAACTAGCATGATCGCGTAGTTTTCACGAATCTTTATGTCGTCTACACGTGTTGTGTTATTTTCGTAAGTAGCTACGTTATAATAGTTCTACAATCGGGTATGTATTCTACGCTATAATTAGCCCCGAAACCGAGTTGTGTTAATAAATTACTTGCGGCATCGGAGTTTGACCCTCTTCGGACTTCAAAGGGGATTCAAAGAGTGACGGGTGGATTTACCTGCATTCATACCGGAACGAGTGGTCGGATTAGGTACTAATTTGTATATACTACGGTACACCGTGGATTAATGTCAGCTCACGACAAAAACCAAGCGGTGCGTGTAATATGGCTTAATTCTAAAAATCACAAAACGTGTGCGATATTTATAAAAATACTGATGGGTTTGTAAATACTTCGGTCAATATTTTTGGTCCACATTAGGTTGTTTTGAATCTTTGATAAAGACTAAATTAACAGTATGTAGGGGAACAATTCCACAAAAATTCAGAATTTAATGAAAATGAATTTTTTGTTTAACATTAATAATCCACTGTAATGTATGGAATTAGCAAATAATGTTAGTCCGTATATTTCATTTCAAAATTTACTTCTAAAAAAATTGAAAGAGGAGGACATCTTAGCGTAGTTTCTGCAACGCAATTAAATCACTTTTATGTAATAAAGTGGAACTTGTAATTCAGAAACACACCACACATCATTGAAATTATTGTCTTACGATATTTTTGGTAGTTATATGCTTTAATTATGTAGATTAGATTACATTAAATGCTTATATGAACGATCTTGCCGCAAAAAGATGATTTCTACGAGCTTTTCGCTGTGGACGACATTTGATATTTATGATCGTGCACGTCCGCCCTACTTTATGAATGAATGTTTAAATGGGAACACAAGGATGAATATTGCCAACCTACAACACGATATGTACAGTTAATTCGAAAAATAAACACCATATAGTAGGTAATATATTAAATATTATGTCGATCAAGTATTTAATCGTATTTTAGATGTACTAATTATATTTGGTAACGACGTAACGAGTAACGTAACTTAACGAGTATAATACAGAGATAATATCCGTAGATTAAGAAAATTGTGTACATTAGAGATTTTTTAGTTGTGAACTTTTTATAGAATTTGCTAGAAACAACTTTTACACCGAGGTTAATATACATATGTATGTAGGATTCTGACGAATAGCCTTTTCTTAAACGCTCTAAAATGATTTTCACCTGCAGTTTTTGATCTACGAGTAGAACTCCGAGAAAATTTTTCGATAGGATTATGTAAATTATAAAAATCACATTATATCAATCGCCCAAGAAATGGATATGCAAATGATATGATTATGCCTATGCCTTTTTGGAGAGTATTAACTAGACCATAGTAATCGAGAACATTTTCAAATATTTACGATTATCATTACGATATAAACAAACCCTCAACGATCGTGTGTCAGTAGTACATCAGTATAAAATCTGCGAGGTGAATAACATATATTTATTTTTGATATTTTCAATCCATTACCATAATCCAATCCATATTATTGAAATATGAAAAATGTGAGCAAGATAAGTTCACATTTATGAATATGGCGGATGGAGCTTTTCAGTGAAATACTGTAGATTGATTGCACGTAATAACAGATAACTGAATTTGCGCAAAATTTCAATCAACTTGATTGTTGGAGAAATACTTATGTGATATTTATAAATCAAATATTATGTACTGAATCAAAAAAATATGCCTAGACTCTGCTAGTGACAACTTAAAGGTTCTCTAATAATAATTTTACTACGATTTCTAATTGATCGGACATTTAAAACTTTGCAAATCTGCGGTCATTTGAGGACTTTTTAAAGTTATAGAAATAATGAAATTACATTAATATTACTAAATATTATTCTTAAGGTTAGTTAATCCGAGTATAAGCACTCAATTCAGTTATTTATTTTAACAAAGCGTTACGAGATTCGTTAATAAATATTTATATTAAATTTCTATTTCTACACTTAGGTCCAATTCGTACGGGAACTTCTAAATAAGATATAAAAAGGTAATAAAAGATTGGAGAGTTAAGAAAGTTTGATACAAGTTGAACCTACTCGTGTAACCGTCGGGCTATCCCTTCAGAGATTTGCAAGAACAGATTTATATCGCAGCCGGATTGAGTTGAACAGATTTTGTTACTTTTTCGGCACTTGGTCCATAGATAAGTGCCGCGTATCCAGTCTGTTTGTATTACATATGGTATAAAATATTTTTTTGATCATCGTTATTATCTAATACTCACAAAGTATAAATATGTAGGTTAGGTACCTACTGAAGGTGCTAATATCTCATACCAAAAAACTTCAATTTGTTTTGTAGATAAGTAGGTACTTGGAAAGCTGGGTGTTACTATTGATAAATTAATAATTTATTTATTTTTATAACTATATGCATACATTTGTTAATATTGATATGAGACGTTTAATAATGATATTAAGTATGTAATATTTAAGGACTATTTTTGTATGAATATACAACTGGTGGTTTTCCTTTAAGTTTTGTAATATTTCGTTATGGATTAACATGACTAGTATACGAGTAGGTGCTGACAATTATGTATGTATTTTAAAGTAAAAATTACAAGGAGGCTCTGTGTTATTACGCTAATATTAAATGCTTTTCGTGCGCGACAACAACGAGTACGTGCTTGTCGTAACATGTCGAGATATTGTCACACACGAGGAACATTTTCCGATCTTAAATTGTTCGTATGATAAATTTGGTTAGCATTTGGTTTTCGTATAAGCGCCGATAAGCGGGTACCACTCTTTTGAAAATTGCCACACAACTACACTTTATAATGATATAAAATATTAACATCTGCATATTTGAAAAAAATCTAATATTTTTTCTTTGTACATTTATATTAAAGTAATAACCTTTTTTATGTCGATATATAAACTGTTGTAAAAAAGTAAAAAACGAATCAATAATCATAGCCGACGACATCATGGTACGGGATTTTGCCATAATACATATTTATGTATAACCACGGCAATGCGTAGTCAGGTCCACTAGTACAATATAAAAAATTGAGTATGGTGTGAAGTTCATTACTATAAATAAATTTTATTTGTACATAGCTATTATGCATAAAGTAACCGCAAATATATATTTCAGATATTTTTGAATTAAAGCGGTTTGATCTGAAACGTTTGCCGACTGGTTCTTCGTGAATCAACGTATAAGGTAATACTTAGTAGGTAGTTTATTTTTATTCCCTCTACTTCTGATATGTATTTATGTCATCTACGATACGTTCGGCTTGATTCAAAGGTGGACTGGTAGAGTATGCTATCAGCATTATGTTCGCCTCGTATCACTTTCAATATCATGATGTAATAAATGAACTTATAAATCAATAATAATAAAACAAGACCATCTTTTATGCTAAATCATCATGTATAATGTTAATTCAAATTAATCAATAAATTTTATTTCCAAATGGTTCAGTCACATCGTCGAAATTCGAAATAATTGGATTTAATAAAATTGTGACACATTTGTCCTTCAAATTACCTACTTTCATATTTTTTCCACGCTGTGACAATGACTCATTTGTAATTTTTCTGCCACAAGGTTTTAAAACACTCTCTAGTTAATCTTAAGCTATGCTTTTAATTCTACTTTTAACCGAGCAGAATTTTTGAATAAAAATGTATGTTACGAAGGACGGAACCCCGCGGTGGTAAAGTTTCTTATTTTATTTGTCTATGTGTCTGTTACGAGTTTTCCGCAAAATAGCTGAATCAATTTAGATGCAAATTTTTCTCTTGCACGCTTTGTAACGTTTCACTGAAAACGTTTTATACTTCTAGACCGCAGAGGAAAATTATTTACTCAAGCTATATGAAGTGTAAAGGATATAGTTAACGGCAGTTATGTTGCTTATTTATTGTATTTCATTAATTTGTAAGTTGTTACTACTACTAATTTCATATTACATGACATTACTACTAACATGATATCGGGGCTGTACTAAAATATGTAATTTCCTTCAATGTTGAATACAATAAACGGATTAAGCTGCAGTGCATGGGTTAATTATGGGTTTGTCATGATTTGGAAAGTTGATATGGAAAGTAACACTGAAAGACGAGTAAAAATAATGACCGGAACGAGATATCGTTGAGCTCACTTCTTTTTAAAATTATTCCAGTTTCAAGGCATTATTCGCGACGATTTAGCGAATATCAGAGCGACTTGATGCAAATTTGACTCGCTGCCGGGATTTCGGGAGTTATAGCTCCCATTGCGTGTCCACGTAACACTGCTCTAAGTACATATATTTCCAAAACCTGAATCATAATCTCTGGAACAACTGCTACACGTAACTAACCTTCTTTTACAATTTGTTACATTATATTTTTTGTAATATTTAATTAATTTGACGCAATTATTAAATGGGCGCAGTACAGCTAAATATAAATAATAGGAAATAGAATATGCTATTAATAAAGAATATGAAATTTAATTTTCATTGCATAATAAATAAATAAATAAATGATGTTTCTATATCATAGCCTAATCTTACGAATTTGTAGGGCCCACCAAGACTCCGTAATGTGTAATAGTTAATAAGCCGACTTAAGTGCAAAGATCAAGCTGTAAAATTGCATAGGTACATTGCAATTAGTATAATAAATCAATTGTACCTTATAATTTATAACAAAAACATAATTGTCAAAGGAATGAGCAGAAAAGAGTGCACTTTTAGAAGCAAACAGTGATAGTCGGAATTCAAATGTGTTCTCATTCTGTTTTGCTGCATCGTACCTTATTAATATTCCTATACATACAAACAGGCTGCCGTCCCTGCAGTTCACTTACCTTTTCTATATTTAAAAATATTATCCCCTTCAAGCTTTATGTTATTAAAAAGGAATTCATATTACTTGCTCTGTAAGTGCGAAAATGTAGCAAGTTAGAAGTTTTTTACGTTTGTCGTAAAAAATTTAGTGCTAACGCTTCGACAGAAAGAAAATAAATCATAATTTTTCCATAACGGAATACTCTGTGGAATTTTACTTGGCTGATTCCACGCAGTAAAATTTTGCACATTTAGAAATGTTTCTATATCTAGAAACATTTTTTCAATATACGTTTTATTTTATTTTAATCGAGAATATTGGAAGTAACTGCAATATTTATATAATGATTTTAAAATGGTTCATTTCAATGAAGCGTATGTAATCCTTTCCTTAATAACGAAGTCGGAGATTTGATTTGATTTCTTCCCCGATCAACAGATTTGAGATTTAAAAAACAATATGTATCAATAGTTACTATCTTACATTTTAATATAACATAATAACTAAGCTATTTCAGTATAGTGACTAGATCAGAGATCCTCGATACTGTGCGCAATATTATTAAACGTTAATAGTATTAATAAAATGTTTAAACCTAAGTTAAAACATTTTTTACCTGTATTTCTCTACATTGGCGGTCCATATTTCTGTATAAGGAAATGTTGCATAAACAAGGCAGGCGGAAAACAATCTAACCAATAAATTCTGGAATTGAGAGTAAGAAAATTCAACGTTAGGAAATCATAAAATCTAGAGCTCGTAGATTTACAACCAACACAAACGGATCTTTGAAATTCCGGTTACTCTTGCCTATACTAGTGTTATAACACCACATTTTGGTTAAATGCCCTTAACTCAATTCCATACAGATTTAGTATCGTCCAGCTTTGTGTAACTTTATAAGTTCTATTCGTATTATTCAGATACAGAACAGAGCTTACATACTTGTACACTAGGTTTTACATGTAAATTTGACAGACCCTTCAACTTTAAAATTTAAACTTTTCAACATTTCATTTAAAATAATATTCTCACATTTCATTTAAACTAAAGATAAATTAAAGACAATTCTTCTCAGGTCCCTCTGATGGGCGTTAATATCTCGCGGACTGTCTGTACGAGGCCTGGAGGATATGCCAGCATACTGCTGCAGTGGGGATAGGCGGAGCTAAATAAATAATTATATGTATTACGTATATAATAAAAAGCTATTCTTTACATAGAAATTAATTTGTAGGAAATCAAGTTGAGATATTGGATAATATGGTCAAGGGACGACACTCATTTATTTAGTCCCACAACTTCAACTATGCGCCAGCAGAATATAAAAGCAATAAAATATGGATTCGAGCATTTATTTCAGAAGTGAAGTGGGTCATTTCATTTTGACATATTTATTTACTTACATTTGAATTTTCATCTCATGTATTTTTGTGTTAAATTTCATCTATTGTATTACAAATGTGTAAAAATATACAGGTATGAAATGGTTGCTAGTAAAAATGCGTCAATAGACGAATAAAATGCAAGCCGCTTCAATAACTATATTTGTTAATTAGTAACGGCCATCATTTGTATAGAAATACCAAAATACTGAATTCTATAATTCAAACATGTTGTGACTTATTTTTTCTTTTCATTAATAATATTTGTGTTAAAATATCTTGTTATTGAAAAGATTTTACAGAGATCTAGTGTTTATATATGCACCACAGCGACTGGCGGCAGGCCTGATTGCGCGGACTGTGCAAACATGGCTCAGTCCAAATTCAAACACGGAAACCAGAGCGGGATTTCGCTTTGCAATAATGCATGATGAAAAATGAAGATCCCGGAACAAAGACTCTCGGTTCAAATGAAAAAAATTAATGAATTTCCTAACGTTTGAAGGCACATATGTAGGTATACCGTTCGGAAGCACAACGCAAAGAAGCGATACACAATTTGCGACGTTTCATCAGCTTTATATTATAAATATAGGTCTATCTCAGTTAGGTCATAATACAATGAAGGTAATAATCTTCTGAGACCTTTTACAATATAACAATATATATTCCGGAGAATAAGTTTTAGTAGTGGTTAGTATTTGTTACAAGATGATAATCGGTAATTCGGTTTACATTATACACGTTCGGCGACTCCTCGTCTATAACGGCAGCTGATCGTAGTTCGCTTCCTTCCGCGTATGCAATATCCGTTAGATCGCGTGTCGTGACGGAACACCTCGCAGCGGCGCCACCTTATATTACGTGCTCGCATTCATACTTATTATATGAACCGTTAATTCAATTCAAAAGGTTCTATCATATGAGTAACCCTAATCTTAATATGTACCTACAACTCAAAAACGGCTTAGTCGTCGTACCAAGCAGCGACCAGATGTCATAAATAGGCATCTACATCAATTATAAATGGGTATAAATTATATAACATTTAAAAAAATTGTAAGAAATCTGACTAAAATCTATTTATTATGCTTTGAGAAATGCAGGTATTCTTTTGAAATGTAAAACAATATCTAAACGAATATTGAGCCTTTTTAAAGAATCAATCTTAACATGTACAAACATAACTATGTTTTACATCGCTTTACGACACTAGCAAATATTTAAAGTTTTTGGGGTCTTTTCCAGTTTATTTCCCAGGGGAAGGATAAAGCCGTTGCACCCTTTGTCTCCTTTATATATGTACAACACTCGTAACATTCGTGCGTGTATATTTTTTAGTTGACAATCACTTTTCAAGTATCTACGAAAGTGTAGATAACGGGATCTGTGTTTGTATCTTTTTTGTACTCAAATATAAAGTCACACTAAACTTGCTAATGTTAAGTGCGACGACTTAAAGAATACATAAATTGATATCTTGCGTATCCTATGTGTATGGTGTAATTATAATAAGGCAAGTGCAAATAAAAATAATATTCGTTATCGTACACCCAAAAGAAATATTTGACAATGTGAACAGATGCAGAAAAATATCATTTTTTAGTCAGCAAAATACAGTTTAGTCCAGACAGACAGAAAACAACATTATGTAGTAATGTATGAACGTTCGTCGACTTGTCGCAATTTGATTCAATGATCGCATTGGCAGACGCCAACCGAATACGAAAGCGGGAACAGATTGATTCAAGCTGTTAATTTGTAAACGCTTCAACACTACTGAATCCAATAAATGCTTTTTCACCAACAACTTTTCCCCGAAAGTTAGACGGTGCCTTATTAGGTTTTATGTTAGTTTTTACTTTAGGAACATGAAAACTAAATAATGTAAGATAATTAGATGTTTGTAATTGCTTTAGTAGCGCGTAAACATAGCAAGATAATAAAAATATATTTTATGATTTTAAGCTGATTTAATATTCTATCGAGCTACCTAACACTGGCCCTAATAAAATAAGTGGAATGTAAATGTATACTAAGACAGACAGTATACTTAAAAAATATTTTAAAATGCATAGAGTATAATAAAAAATGCCTCACGCTGCAAGTTTGTTTGTGTGGATCGTGCTATTGTCGTGATGTGTAGGCACGTGATGGTCTGGTGGCTGATTATAGGTGTTTCGCGTGTCTGCCTCGCAAAGTTATAGTATAAGCACTTGAGAAATACAGTTATTTTAAAATCGCAAATTGCAATGTTTGCATTGCAATTAGATTTATATGTATAGATGAATTTCGTAACGATTTTTCAAGAAGCATTCCACGGTAGGAAACAGTATTTCTGTAGCCCGTAGCTATACATACGGTACATCGGAAACCTACGCCCTGAGAAGTGTTACTTTGTTTTGTAGTAATTTTATTTTCGAGGGATGTTCTAAAACTGCTTTGTTAGGCTGTTTCACTGAAGTGTCTCTATATTCTAAATTTTCAATCTCTACTTGTCGCTTGGTCTATTTACATATTAAAATTTCGATATATACCTAATATGTTTATGATTAAAGACCAGCCCTTTTAGTGAGATAAATTACTGCACATTATTAATACACATATATAAAGATTTTAGAGAAGTTTGTTGATGAATAAAATGAATAGTATTTTCGAAACCTATGAAGCTGTTGTACCTGTTGTACAATCTAAGTAGGTATGTATGCTTAAATACATGGCGGAAAAACTTCATTCGTCTGCGCCCGTCCGTTAAAACAGGTAACTATTGGTTCTTGTTTCTGTTTTTCACGAACTACAAGCTACGTCTTTGGCGTAGAAGAGAAGAAAGTAATTCAATTCAGTTTCCTGAAAATTTTGTCGGAAACAAACGGAGTATTCTACGAGTCGGCAGAGAGAATACCTTTATATATCTACTTACATAAAACTGTGCGAGTGCGGTGCGACTTACCGAACACAATTTTTGCCAGACACATTCAACAAATTGAAACAGAAGTGTCCCCTCGAGCTGTTCTCCTCGATGTCTGATAGAATTCTATATCTTCGTTTCGATTACACACACCTTTCCCTTTTGATTGAGAAACGAGATTATTAAATTATACTCAAATAAAGAATTTACCCCGAATTTGGAATAATTAGTGTACAAGTTAGAGATCTCATTAAAAAACCATTGATGTTTGTGCCCGGGGCCATTACCACAACATGCCGTTAATCAAGTCTTATATTGTAATAATTTGGATATATTATTTCAAAAAAGTTCTTTTTTGTGGGTGCGTGAGATCTCCTTGAATTCCTTATCAAAATTAATGAGTCAAACACTTCTTTAAAACGTATAACGATTCCGTTATCCATTATTATATTTTCCCTAAATTCGCACGTGTCATCTAGTAATAAGCAATGGCACCATTCTCTACTCGGCTATCTAATTTAAGATTAGCCAATTAAATTCCCTTCTTATGGTTACCGGACATAACATGCATACTTCTAATATTCATATAAATATTTTTATATTACAACCAGATGTAGACCAAACATGTGCTGTTCACATCCCTCAGGAATAGGAACACCATAACAGACTACTAATAATACAGGATTGACTAACACTATCCGCAATCATACTATCTATTTAGAATGATATGCACTGACAATCTTATTGGTGTATTCCTATTATAACTGCAACTGTAACCCTTTTTACATCCTCCCCCTGGTCACGTGTGAGGCGTGTCACGTGTGTCACGTGTCTTGCTGCTGACTAGTCAACTGCAGAACTAAAATTCATTTTACTACACTTTAACCTACATTTATATCAATACAAAGTCAATGATTGTTTATAAAATTTAAATATGAATAATACAGTCTTTAATAAGTGTAATATTCGAACCTTACTTAGCGGTCCTGTAAGCGAGCTCTAGGTATATCTCAACATCTTAACGAATATTCTAAGGACGCTAAATATATTCAGATTGAATGGCAGGTTCCTTTTATAAAATTAAAATTCTATCTACAAAGAAGCACCGTCTCAAACATTCTCATTTCGTAACAGAAGACCTTTTCACGGGAAAACTCTTTCCTTTTAAATTATTTGATGGCATTCAAATAACTAATTTATAAAAAAATGCAATAACCGTTTTGTAAGTAGCAGGCAGTTATGTATTATTAATTACATAATTTATTACTTATATTTAATATGGTGCCACAATGTTAACTGTAGTAGATTAGTTGCTACATATATGTTAACGTTAGTATTCCTCGTATTTCCAGCTTTTTGCTACGTACGATCTCACGTATTGATGCGGGATTCTTGTTTTTTGTCCGATTGTCATCAATCTAACCTTTGTGTCGAATTAGATTGAGCATGGACGCTAGGTTAATGGTCAAAACCGAATTCAGCTATGCCTATGTATATTGTGCAGTGTTTATTTAGAGAGGATTTCGTTTTCTATTTCATATTGCGAATAAATTCCTTAAAAGTACGTCACAGCTATTAAGATACACTTTGTATGTGGATTGGATGGAACGTTATATAACTTTGAGACGTTTTAAATTCGTTTTAACGTTGCATGTAATATATGAACCACGTTTGGTTATCTTAAAATACGTAAATGATGACTTCGTTTTCTGTGAACGTTCACGGTAGATCAAATAGGTACGTACGTAGACAGAGTACGTAGGCGTTTGCAGCCAAGTATCCTGCCAGTAAGCGGACTGAGGATCCGTCCGCCTATTATTTACTTTTGGCACAAAACTCGTGAGCAGTCTATGTATTATGATGTTCATAAATCCGAACATAGAACTCGGTTCACTCTGACCCACATTTGTAACCATTGTAATAAAGGAAGTAAGAATTCAAAAGCCTACTTTTAAGTTCGACCCACAATTGACGTGTGCAGTTAACGCTTCGCCTTAATTTGGCGTAAATTAGGTCTGGGGAGCTAATCGAGGCCACAGTTTACGCGCGATAGTTACACCCAAACAAACTTTAATGACTTAACCAGTATCAAGGATATAAATATATCACATTCATATTTGAAGAAACTGCTATAAGTGTAGATATGTATGATTTTATCTATGTACGATGTACGAGCAGCAAATGTAGCTAAGCGTAATAATGATTAAGTAGGTACAAAAAGTTCCTGGGTGATAAATAAAATAAAAGTGAATTCATATTTATGTTACTATTTTTGAGTGAAATTATGTAAGTGCCTTATCTATCTCACGTATACGTGTAACAAATATCGTACAACTTCTACGCAATATCGTAGAAATACATACGTATTATGTTGGGTCGATTTAGATTTCTCACATGTACGTTTCGAGTTTCAATGTAAATAGTAAAAAAACAAACCCTTCCGCAAAGCCGTATCTAGTCTGCGTCGTGTATCCTGTACGAAGGGATCGGTTAATGATTCATTCCAGGAGGGCGCACTAAATTTTCCCGGCAAGGAGCATTTGCTGCGATGAAATATGTTCGAAGCACCGCTAGAAATACATATGTACATGAGATATTTCTGTATACATTCGGACTTAGGTGAAATTTATGTAATTATTAGTAGGTATACCGAAAAACTGATCCCATATTATATAGCTGCATGATATTGTTTCAGTTATGTTTGTATGTGCATTTCAAAAATTAAATATTGCTTGTTATAACAGCGATAAAATACATTCTGAGAATACTAACAGAGCAAGAAGTGTTCATCGCAATATTCACTAATTCGTGTAGTTGGACAACCTGTACTTAGTAACTGGCGTTAAACCTTCTCATCACAAGAGGAGACTCGAGTCTTACAGTGAAACAATAAAAGAATTGTTAGGTTTTGTAAAGGATCTATTAACATCTATGGTATTTAAGGAGGTCGAAAATTATACCTCGCCTCTGTGGAAAAAATTTATGAGGAGAGTTATCAGGTGGGAGATAGGTCCTTGGTAGCCCCCACACACTATTACTATATTGATTATTAATTTTATTGATTATTATTACTGA
>DWGJ01002622.1:0-15260 GCA_018246895.1 Aspitha aspitha aspitha | reverse complement strand
GAACCTACTGACTCCGGGTTTGATTCCCAGCCAGAAGAAATGTATGTTCTGTGTATGGGTGTAAAATTTTTTATACACATTTAGACATTCAAATGTGTAGTTTATCAGATGTCTGGTTACCAGCTCCACCAAATTTGGGATGTAATTTTCAGTTGATTAAATGAAAGACATTAAGTAGTTATTTACATAAAATGTATTATGTGAATTTATAAGTCCTAGTCATTTTGCTACAATTATAGATATTATAATGGTAAGAAAAGCATTGTTATAACATCTATGATCAAAAGATTTCACCAATCACTGTCCTCGAATGAGCAGAAAATTGCTGTATCTAGTATGTCAGAGTGGGTATAATGCCAAGTATACGCGATTTTTTTCTTTAAGCCATTATTCATTGAATTGTATTAGTGTGAGTTAACTGAGTTCACACATATGTTAAAAAATATTGTGAAGATATGTAGGTATGACTGCTACCTAGTGTTTACTATAATTATGATCGCCAATAACAATTTACAAAAATAAAAAAAATTCATTTTCCAATACGTTTTACACATGTCATGTGCCATTTGTTTCGATTGAAGCAGCTTAAGCTTTCTCTCTGTTAGCTATATCGGCAGTGTTTTACAGATAATTTCTATTTCATAACATAAAAATTACTCACCAGTTATCTGATAAGAGCAGCGTGTAATTATAGTTGAATTTCTGTCCATTTCCCATATTAAAGGATAGCACATGACTTTAATTACTATACAGAAACACTATTTATTTTTATAATCTCATAACATAAAGTATTTTATGTACCCATTAACTCATATATAGTTTAAAATATGTAATACTTACAATATTTATTACCGTGACATAATAAATCTGTCAAAGCATTTTTTGTTTGTAAACAAAACAGATAAAACAGAAGCATACGTTCTTGGATGCTGTATGAATATAAAAAATAGCGCCATCTGTTATCAAAGTAGTAACTTAGCGAAATGTAGTTGATGCACTAATGGCGCTGCAACAGTCATGGATATAAATTACTAGCTTTTGCCCGCGACTATTTCCACGTGGAATAGAGACCTTGTGCAGCATTTTTTGTTAGAGTATGTTCATTGCAAATAATACAGATAAAAACTGTAAATATACAAAGGAACAACTTCTATCTGATCTACACGAATAAAAATGCACGTACTACTTTAAATAAAACATAACTTTAATGAACCAAGTTAACTCCCTAAATAACTATTAGATTAAAAAACATAACAAAACCGCTATAAATATTTTATCTACCTACTCTAAACTTTCTGATCTATATTTGGGCAAGCATCCCATGTCCTTGTCAACATAGCTTGGCAAGTTGGCACTTGGTTCTGAGTATGCCAAACTTTGCAGAACTTAAAGCGAATTTAACGGAAGCTTCTTCGGCATTTCCGTGAGCACCGTTAATTTATTACGGTTGGGGAGATGTTGATAACGATAGGGCGACTTCGTAGCGTTACGATAGCGACAATGTCTGAGATTCGAAAATGAATGTCGAATGCAAGCGGTAGGTAGGTATGTACCGCATGTAATTATATTCTACCACATATTACACGTAAGATGAAATTAAATATTGTTAAAAAATGTCAGATAATTGTGCCTTAATTTTTTAAAATCCGGTCCACCGCACTGGACCTGGCTGTCCATAATAAAATTTTAATGCCATATTTTGCCGTGCTGGCAAAGTGAGGGCTGTCAGACTTTGAGGAAACATTAAGTAATTACATTATAGCATACCCTACGGTTTCTCTCCTTGTTTTTCTTTATCTGTATTGCTAGTGAATATTTGGATACACATTACATTTTGCCTGAATTAATCTATACTATTACATTAATGTAATGTAACACTGCGAAACTATACAAACATCGCTGTTAAATTAGCGCGATCGGTTTCTTCGTGGGAATCGTCAAGATGTCGCGTAGTGTTTGCTTGCCGAACAGCCATCGTCGGCACCTCGTACCATGGCTGGTACGAAACTCTCATAAATCTTGCTAAACGATCCAAGTACAGGGATAGATCTAAGATACTTAATTATTTTGGTAAAGGATACTTGGTTACAGAACATTGTTTGTGTCCTTAACAGAACTTTCCCGTAGATGCTTTTTATAATTTGCATAAAATATTGATATATAGTCATACTTCGCGTTGTGTTTATTGAGCCTTGGTAATGTGTATCTCGAAGTTTTAAAGAACTTTTACACCTTAAGACGTTGTTTATTTTAGTAACAGGAACCATATCTATACTAATATGTATTATAAAGCAGAAGAGTTCGTTTGGTTCAACGCGCTAATCTCAGGAAATACTGATTCGAATTGAAAAATCATTTTTGTGTTGAATAGTCCATTTATTGAGGAAGGCTATATCCTATACAACATCATGCTATGACTAATAGGAGTGGATCAGTTACGACAAATGTGGCAATCACGGGAAAATATTGGTTTCCACGCAGGCGAAACTGCGGGCACAGCTAGTTAGAAATAACAGTAAAAACACAACACGGCGAACCCAAATATACTGATTCAATAAAGAATTTCTAAGGCAGAAATTAATATACCGACAAGACAATATTGCAAGATTTAGAAGCCTTAAATGTACTCTTATATTATTAAATGTCACACCGAAAAAATAAAAGGAAATGGATGAAAATGAAATATTCGAATCGGAAGGAGATTTGAATCGTAAGTTAGCTTCTGAATCTCGAGCAAATGCCAATTCTTGCCTATTCTTAATGCCTTATTGAACTTCATACTTATATTTTATTGGAGCGTAAAAAATTACGAAACTTTTTGGGACTTTTGATCAAGCCCTCTCAGTTACGTAGAATACGGGGTCAGCCAGTGGCCCTGAGGACGATGCAAGCAGCGGAAAGTGTACGAGGAGATATGCCATAACCAGGGCGGGCCAATACAGGCCAAAACGTTAGGAGTACGCTGGCATTTCTTTAGAGATCCCGGAGTATTGTAACGCGGAGGAAGATCACCGAGGAGATGTTAGTGGAGGATAATCCCACATAAAGTCATTATTTAAACATAATTAATTAATAGACATCATTTATTTATAAAGGTCTCCGCCCGTCACCACAAAACAAAGGTCAAGACCACATCTAAAGTTTGGATTGTATTTGTACATAAATCGAATTGCTAATGTATAAATAGGTAATAATACTTAATACAAATTGTGCGCCAGCTTTCGCTCATTTACATAAAAATATATTCTCAGGTTTCCAATGAGCTGTAATGTCAATCAAACTGACTTTATCAGCGACTCGGAGACGTTACAAAGTAACTAAAACGCGTGAGATTGTATCCATTTCGCGCGTTAAGGTAACATTCAACATTATTATGACACGGATACCAAGTGGCGTTGGAGAAGTAATAAATAATAAGAACAGAAATTTATTTCGTCTCGAGATTAACCTTAAATGATACATCACCATGAAGAATACGAAAAACAACCAAACATTAATACCTTCGAAAAAACTGAAATTCACAATGTTTTGTGGATATCGTTTTAGAAGACGATTTTGAACCTGTTTGATTTTGAATAAGTAGGGACCTATGGGGATAACTGTAATAGACGTAACAGGGATCCACAGCAGTGGCTTCAGGACATTATATAAGCTTCTAGGAAATAGGAGAGATGCGGTCTCCAACGACGGCAAAACTCATACGACAACTTAAATATAGTTTTAGTCGCGGCTGTCTAGTCTGGATATCAATGAAATAAAAAATACATATATCTGGACCCAGATCTGTCACGTCACATTTTAAAAAACGTCGAGAATTCCATTTAAATGCCCACCGAATATTATAATCTGACTCAGAATTATTGTAATTACCGTTTCATATCAATATTCATGAAGTTAAATTAAATCGAACCGCTCTGTTATTTTAGGTATAGTCAAAACACAATTACGCTGATACTTTTCAACGGCGAGCAAAAGTTGGCGAACCCTTGCCTAATTAAGTCGGACTCACGGTATGGATACAATATTCTTACGTCAATCAAATCGTTCTAATTTTAAATTCAATTTACATTGTTCCTTTTTTTAATGTCTTGTTGCGAGATAAGTGACAGCTGTCTGTTTTATCATGTGCAGGGTGAACAGTTGACCAGTATTTTTAGTACCTACGTAAATTGTAATTCACATTGCATATGTGTACGAAATGTTGTATGTCACAGGGATGGTATTAACGGATTATATAATCCGGACCCGCACTTTGAACTTACGTCATTCGCACCATTGAAATAAAGCCGTTAATGCCAGTTCACGGTTTAAAGCCCTCGTGATTTCATGTGTACCCTCCGTTTTTCAGTGCTTACCTACTCGTACTTTACGTGTGCGGTTTTATCCCTCAGGTGCTTTATAGACAGTTCTTAAATCACGGTACATAATGTCAGACGACTGTAAGGTCAGGTTAAACGGTAAAACCCTTTGACCTCGCTAAAGATTACATTAATACTTAGTGCTTTTAGAATATCATTACTTAAACTCTATTATCTGAATAGATGGCCTAGTTATAAATCCAAGTTAAGAGTACGGGGAATTGTGCGGTTAAAGCTACAGATAAAAAACTAAGTTTTTTTTAAACGCGCTTATTAAAAATCGATTCTAAAGTAAATCGATTCTAAAAACCACGGCATGTACAACGAATATTCAAATTAAAGACATGGCATGATTACTTGTGTATTAAAACTAACCATAAAGAAGATTACACTATCGTCCAAGGATAAGACAGTTAATGTTCTTGTTAGTTAAGTCAAATGTTATAACAACTGGGATACAAATTTTAAACAAGGGTTATAGTTGGCTTTTGATATGTGGTATCTGCAACAAGATATCCACTCGCATAATTTTGTCGACCAAAATACAAAATTTATTCATTGTACTTTATAAAAGCTGTACCTCCATAATTTTTGAATTATATTTTGGCAACACTACAGCTATATTGCGTTCATGTTGATTGTAATTTTGCGTGACTTTGGTACAATACTGCAAATTGTTTTGTAACTTTTGTGCGACATTGCCAGAATGGTCCCTAAAATGCGAGTACGTGTGTAGGAAAAGTTGATTTTCAAATACAAAATGTTTCTTTATAAACTGTTGTTATTATTGGAAAATTTTCTAATATATTTTGGACAGGAAGTAAATTGCCTTTTTATTTATCCTCCTTTTCTTGTTCGAATTCAATTCACTGTAAATTGTTTAGGTGTTTTGTGAAGTTTGGAGCACGGAGTCGGTGAGGAGTATCACTTTTTACTTGAATGATACAATTTAAAGATTTGATAACCTTAAGATGTATAAAACTTAAAACACATATGTCCGTTCAAAGTGGGTCACAATCGAGTTCGAAGGAGTCGGGGTACATAAAAACAAACAAACGTGCAGTTGAAACTAATATAAAACGTGTAAAAAGAAGGCTCTTAGCCAACATCTACACAAAGTGTCTCGCACCTAAACAAATTTTCATAGCAATACTTCTAATGTGTATCAGTTCGGAACTTGCTTGCACACAGCTGGTGCAGCTTCCGTCAATGAGAACTGGATTCAACTGGATTCCTTTCAAATAATAGTCAATGCAATGCATCCTAAATAGAATGAATTTTACTTTGAGAAATTAGTGACAGTTTGTTCCGTCAAAAGACTTAAATTTGGAACACGTCCATCTTTATTTCTATCAAAATGTACCTACCTAAAGTAAATTTGTAAGTATTGAGTAATGTTTGGTGTTTTCGTTGTACAAACATTGTACAAATGGTAAATTTGGTAAAAGGATAATATTCAAAAGTTTGTATACACAAATCCTCTCTTAATAGGATAACAGTGTAGTCGAATATATGGAAAATACGAAGCTTCCTGACACAAACACTATTAAAGGCTTATAAGAATGGGCCCAACTTCGGATTATCGATAAATATACCGTTTTTAATGGAATATAAGAGAGTTTATTGATATTGCTATTATTTGATATTAATTTTTTTTCTATTTCGAATACAAATAGGCGATCGTAAAACTGTGATAGGTCGACTTGCCTGCGACTAAAATACAAATTTAATGTTGATAATTTCTTTAATGTGATCTTTGGGTTGTGTCCACAGTGACCAATACAGTTTATCGTTAAATTTTCCTTTATACATATAAAGGCGTCTATCTCGTTTCGATGGCCTCGTTGTGCAACTCATCTATCTTACGGGAGTTTCTAGATAAACCGGGATACGCATTTAACTTGCTTACAGTACTAATGGGATTTTTCCCTATCTATTTCTACCAAATTTCCCAGATAACTCTCACGGATTCGAGGACGATTAATGGCCGCTGAATGCTAACTAAAAATTTTAGATGCTGTACGAATGTTTTGCCTATTTTATCTCAAATGAAATGTGATCCTATATTTATTTTGTGAATGTCTTTATTACGAGACTGTTATTCCCATTGCATTGATTGTCCTTTTGTGTGTTAAGTGTAGTTATTTCCATTGTTTAGATAGAGAGATTGATTTAGACATTACTTACTGGTTTTGCTTCATTGTTGGATTATATGGGACTATGAGAACAAATTTTAGAATTAGTTCCATATAAATATTCAACGATCTTCCTTTATTTTTTGTTTTCTGCGTGACTTTCCGACCAATGGCCGATCCGTTCGTGAATTCAGAATTCCGATGACGGTAAGCTGTTGCGAAGGAGAGCAATTTCAACACAGTGCTGAAATGAGTATTAGCACTACACGTTCATATCTATACTTCTATACTAATATTATAAAGCTGAAGAGTTTTTTTGGTTGAACGCGCTAATCTCAGGTACTACTGGTTCGAATTGAAAAATTATTTTTGTGTTGAATAGTCCATTTATTGCGGAAGGCTATAGGCTATATAACATCACGGATCTATATTACTATATAGGAGTGGAGCAGGACCGGTAAATGTTGCAAAAACTAAAGAATACTGTTTTGATGCGCGCAAAGCTGCGGGCAGAAAACAGTATTCGGTATTATTAAACTAGTCGGTATTATTTTTGAACTCGAAGACCCTAATTACTTATATGTATCCAAAAATTCATGAATTTTTTTTGACATCTTAGGCCCGTAAATAGCATAGGTGTAAAGTGATTCTATTTACTTTAGATCGTAACGATGTCTTCTTTAATCGATGTCATTTAAAAACATGACTGGAGCCTTCCCCGATTTGTTATTAGATCTCGGGACACGGCAGATTTCTGCCAAGTTCCTACAATATTATGTTGTATTTTTGAAAACACAAAATAATGTAATTAAAAAATTTGTCATGGCTATTGTATTTTCCAAGCAAATCGACAATCTCGTAAATTAGTGGATGAAGTGGGTACTCAAAATTGTTCCGTGTTTTCATTGGAGCTACGAGACTATGTAGGTGAACAAAGAAAAAAATTAAATCAACGTAAATTTAGCGACACCGCTGTTCTCATTATAAGCCGCCATTAATTTATAAATTACTTATTAACGACATTAAGGTTATTTTCTTTATTAATTCGACATTTTTGCTTCTTCCTCTTTTATTTCGTTCCAATTTTAATTACAATTCTTTGTTCTTTCACTAATTGGGAAGCTTAAATGGTTTTTTGTATTTTGTTACACCTACTCGTATTTTAATTATTATTATGTGTGAGGCAGAAACATTTACAGCTTAGTTTATTACGAAGCATAAAAATAATATGCAACTCCCAGCCATTGCACGTTTTAATATCACGATGCTTAGTCTGCGTTATGACACGCATTCTTGCATGGGTTTTATTTTTGTTCTGTACGAGGCTTTTTTGTGATGAAATATAAAATACCCGAGGCTGTGGGCGACACGTGATGTAACAAGAACATGTAGGGACCTCCGAACTCAACACAAGCTAAGTGATGTTTGATGTGTTTTTTTTGTAATAAATTTGTTCACCTACGGTGTTTTCATTTTTTGTTTTTAAAAAACATAAGCCAATAATGTAACAGACGGGTGTAATACGCGATTTACGATTTTGGATTTTACGTGTACAATGTTTGATATCACTCTCTATTTTTGGCAAATTCCAAAGTCTTGGCAAAGTCCAAGCTTCATAGTTGGGATCGGTAGTGTATTGATGTGTTATAATAGTGTATAAGCATTTGTAAAGTGGTCTAAAGATTATAGTAATATAATTATTAATAGTAATAATAACAGTTGGGACAATTCCAAACACGGCTACCTGATTGAAAATTAGGCTGTTAAATGCCTGTGTTGTTGTAATCGGTTGGATGATAAACATACACAAATACTTACACTATACTTATCTAGATATTTCTATTATTAAGACACAATAAATTGATCTGCTTAAACAAAATGAAATGTCGACAAAATGTAAATCTATCTATACTTATAATAAATCTGTAGAGAGGTCAATTCTATCTGTCTGTATAACCGGTATAGAAACAAAAACTGCTCGACAGATTTTAACGAAACTTGGTACAATTATTTTTCATAATCCTGGGCTGGTTATAGTATACTTTTCATCACAATCAATAGGAGCAGAGCAGTGAAGGGAAATGTTGGGAAAACGGAAGAAATTACTCCATTTTTTAAGCTCTTACTTTCATAAATAGTAGAGAAATACTGTTTTATACCCGTGCGAAGCCGGGGCGGATCGCTAGTACTACATACGAGTATATACAGTCGCGAGCACAATACTAAGAATATAAATTTCTCTGGAGATGATCACTAATCTCTATAAGGATCGGTACGCCTAATAAATATGAGTTTCACGAAATTGTGTTCCATATAAACATTCCTAATCTTCAGCGAATCCACGAATATTGGGCGTGTTAACATAAAGAATTTCGCGCGAAGCAACGTAAAAAAGATTTTCGTTAAGACATTCGGTGTTCATAAATTTTACAGACAGACAAACACTAAATCTGCTTAAAACGATGCAGATGGTAACATTTACATACCTATTACTTACTAAAACGTTCGCTCCGTTTTGTATTGGAGCGTTTTATATGTACATATATGTATGTATTTTCAATCCTAACCTTTCGAACGTGTGATAATCTCTGGGGATAAGGATAAATGATGTTGACTTCAATAGGCTCATTCTTTTACCAAGTATTGTAATTTACCATAGTCAAGTAAGTATGCGATCAGAGTGAAAAGAAAAATGTTTTATTTCATTGAATAACACATGTCAACAGATAAAAAAACACGATAAAATAAAAAGAAAATTCTGCAAAGGTATTGCTTGGTTTTGATTCATCTCATATTAGTACTTCTTGCGAATAGCACTGAAATTTATTGTAAGTCCATACAAGATGGGGTACTCGACATCTTTAATGGTTATTGCTGTTGCAATCTGGTCTTAAATGAATCTATTCATGGTGCATGACGCATAGCTCTGGTAATTTCATCGGAAAACGTCAATTATTGAACCAAATATGGATGTTCATGTTTTATTTATTAATCCTATTATATCTGTCCTGAACGCTTTTAGGAGGCTTTTGGAATAAAACAATTGAATGCAGTCTTTTATGTTTGAGCGTTGATGAAAAACGTCAGTCCTCCTCAACACGACTGAGTGCTTCAAAAGTGTGTAGACGTGACATGACTTTCTGAAGAGTCAATCATTAGACGTAAAATTTTTATGGTCGTAAAATTATCACTACAAGCAGCGGCTGATGAAGAGTTCTGACCGCCCTAGGCCAATAATGTGTGTTACGGTCGGCAACAGTAGTATATTACTTACTTCTGTCTTTGTTTGTAAAAAAGTTAACATGATTCGTAGTCATACTATTCGTTCGTTACAGCGCATATAGTTTTAGTGTTTTTTCTCGATTTAGTTGAAATATGTAGGGTATATGTAGTTAAATTAGATTTATAGTGCTTGCGAAGATACGATTTCATCGCGCCCTCCGATCCTCGCGCCCTAGGCTGCAGCTTATTAGCCTAAGGATTAATCAGGCCCTGTTCGTTTCGTCAAGATGATATCGCAATAGGGAAGAGCTATCGTAACGTAGATCTCCAACATCCAAAACCTAACGTGTGATATTTGATAACCGATGTATGAAATTGTGGAGATTCACGTTGTTTTTGGACGGTCCTTTCTTAACATTTGATATACAGGCAGGTATATTTATTTATATTATATGTATATTTATTGTGATAATCAAATTACTTAGTTAACATCCCATGACTTAACCAAATTGGATACATTATATATTCTATGTAATAATATTAAAGGACTTTACAACACATCCTCTCACATGCACACACTCACACACCTACATATATCACATTACACACTGAGATGTTCATAAAAAACATCAATTTTTATACACATATCAGTATGTTAAATTGTCTGGTGCTTAATTTTACGAGTTATGCTTTAGGGGGTGGGCAATGTATGCCGTAACACAAGGTCACACCTAGTACGGCAGACCTGACTACAACCTTGATTTATAACATATAACATATGATTTTAAATTTAAAATAAATATATTGATGAAAATATATTGATAATAATATATTGAAAATTATTTAGTTGGAACATATACCTCTAGCAATAACGAAATGTATCAATATTCATTAACTTACAATCTCATAATGTTTATAATTTATCAATTATAAACACTGACTTAAAGGATAACTGGACAGTTAAATGAGCGTAAAGTATGATTATGAAAAATTGTTATGTGGTTGTAATTGCACGCTTTTAATGAACACAACCGATGATTTATTATAACTGCATATGGCTCGGTGATTCCGAATGCAACTTCACGAGAGCACTTCTGAAAACGAACGGTCCAGAACTCAGTGATAAATTATTACCAGTGAATACAATGATATTCAAAGCTTGAGATTATAAAGTAGCGAATATTTTTTGCCTTGTTCCCATTCGACTATCTGATCCTAAATTGCATAAAGCCCTTGTAGTGGTGAGCGCTATTTATGTAACAACCAATTTAAATGTTTAAACACATACATTTACAATGTTGAATCAGACATACAGTTGTTCATAGTGACCAAACAAATGTTTGTTCGTTGTTTGTTGAGTTGCTCACGAAAGCTGTTCGAATTTAAACAATTGAATTACTATACGACGACTATAACGCTTTTGTAATAATCTGTAAATCTGTTCTGTACATATTACATTTGTATTTGGATATTTTTAAGCTCTACGGAGAGGCAGGATTTTCATGAACGTTTAATGTTTAAGCGTCGACCACACATCTGCACTCTCAATTCTCTCCAACTATTTCGGATATCAGTTTCTTTTATAAAAAAGTATACTGGAGTTCCAAATTTAACCAAAGCATAAAATTTGTTAGCATAGTTTAAAATTTGTAAAATTGTCTATGGAATTTGTCGTCTGTTATTATTATTATTATCACAATCTGGAATTATAATGCTATACGGTTTCGTATTAACCAATTCATAAGTGCACTCGTCCCCAATTGCAGTTGCGAGCGTTGCCGTGCGCGCCGATAAATAACTCGCAAGAGCGGAATTGCTTCGTAAATCAAATTCTGCTCAGTGGGTCCGCATTGCTTGTAGGTTAGTATAATTGTGTTAAACTCAATTTAAGTGCTTTTCATTGATTTGAATACTAAAACTTACCCGTGGCTTCACGCATCGTCAAAGATTTGATTTTGTTCACATGTCATGTTGTTATAGTAAATAAATAACTGGGGACAATTCCACACATGGTTGTCTGATCCCAAATTAGGCAATTTAATGCCTGTGTTATGGTAACCCGACAGCTGATAAACATACATATATACATACGATATAGTACTTGTATAGATATTTTTATTACACCCAGACACAGAACAATTAGATGTGCTCATCACCCAAATGTTTGTTCTGGGTGGGAATCGAACCCACGACCTGCGGTTTTGCAGTCAGGGTCTCTAACCGCTCAACCACGAGGCCAGTCAGCCATTATAAATAGACCACTGATGTAATGAGATAGGAATCAAACATTTAACAAGCAATTCTTGAAAATATGTAGTGATGTTTTAAAATATGTATAGGTATCCAATACATTGCTTGCATTTTGCATTGTTTGTTGAAACAAGAAATATTTAATTAACTTGACATTTGCTCACCTCCAAATGAAATATGATATCAACTTTCACATAATGTCAGCAAAGTAATATAATAAGTGATTAGGTAACACATTACATGTAAATACTTATTACATTGTAATTTTGAAGGTCAAATATTATTATTTATGTAACATTTCATTATGTACTTAGTAACTATGAAAATGACTGCAGTACAAGCTTAACATTGTATGTTATTTCAAGTTTTATATCATATTTATTTGGATTTTATAATATAACATACTTTATTAAGAACAAAAATTATGTAATATAAGGCATAGATTAATTTTGGCCGTATTAATAACAGATTATAAAAACCAATTTGGTGTCAATAAGCAATTACTCAAATGTAAAGCCTACCCTGATGGTTCAGTGGATAGGGACGTTGAGGCTGAGCTGGAGGTGTCAGTTCAATTCTTACCTATTCCAGATATTCATATTATGAGCTTTATGCTC
Organism: Aspitha aspitha aspitha; assembly: GCA_018246895.1. Lineage (NCBI taxonomy): Eukaryota > Metazoa > Arthropoda > Insecta > Lepidoptera > Hesperiidae > Aspitha > Aspitha aspitha. The sequence goes on along the minus strand of DWGJ01002622.1, from coordinate 2,678 downwards.
ATCATTCAAATTTTTGTCCTGGACAGGAATCAAACCTACAACCCCCACACTGAGTATTCAGGAGTACTAAAGATTGGACCAGCAGGTCAGATAATGTAAAAAATGAATGTAAGAAAGCTTGCATTTTTGCAAATGTCCTAATAAAAGAAATGTTGAATCTTTTAATTCTTATATAATAAGTAATTATTAATCTTATCTCCTAGATTAATAAACTTATTAGAAGGTGAATTATTATTCCACATCTTTATAAATGGTTTCAAATATTATTTTATACAGCAATGAAGTAAAAGTAGTGTAATTATTACTGTATTAATTTAGAAACATTAAATTTAAATCTAAGCTAATGTTACAAAGTAGCCTTGCCTACCACTGAATAAATATTAATTTGAATTTTTTTTTTAAACTAACCTGTAACATCTGATGTAAGTGATGTGGTATCCTGGTATCTTCAATATGTACTTTGCTGCTTTCATCATAGTGCTGGTAGAAATACAATATCATCTTCCAATGATACTCAAAATCCTCCAGTCTAGTCGCTGGAGGTGCTAACTATAAGGAAATAGAGTGTGAAAATAGGTTGTCGCCTTGCGAGTAATTATTGCGACAAAAATATTGCATTTTTTAATTACTTACTACGTCTGCTGCGGTTTGAAGCACATCGGAAAATCGGCTTAACATTTTACACAATATTTAGGTCACGAACATCACAATTCACGTAAATCAAGCATTGAATAGCACTTTGGTAAATAACTTAGTTTGAATATATTTACAATTACTTATGCAGTATAATATAATAAACTGCTTATAATATATAAACATTTTAGACAAGATGGGAAATGTCGTATATGTCGTTTCGTAAGTGTCAAATTTTCATTCGATAAAAAAATTGTCACAGATTATATTCTACTGAGAGAAGAATGAAAATTTTATTTTGGCTAATGAGTCGAAATAAGATACTTTTTAAATTAGTTTAAATTTAAAGATTTAATGATTTAAAGATTTTAATGAGCATAAAACTGAAAGTTTAATAGAAAAAATAAACAGTATTGTTTTCGTCTGATTGCTTTGAATTACGGTCAAGGTAATGATAATAGCAACATTTCAACACGGATAAATAATATAATGAAAGATTATAATGTCAAAAATGACAGGTTAGCGGTGTGAGCAACAATTGAATTAGAAAATTACAATACATTACATTGTAAAATTCTAACAATATTTAGCAAACTGTCTATGTACTATGTTATGTAATATAGATATCGTACAGAAAACTATGATTTACATGTTTTAGCCTAATGTGTTACATTTTTATGTAGTGTTTTAAACTATAAGGCGAGTTGTTCGAAATTCAAAATGTCGGACGACGAAGTGATACGATTTGAAGTAACTGATTACGATCTAGACAATGAGTTCAATCCTAACAGAGGTCGCAAACATAAGAAAGAACAGCAAATATACGGTAAATACATGATTATTCTATTTAAGCCTATAATTTATTTATAATGTATTGTATCTGTTCTGTAATATTTCACAAGTGGCTGTATATTTTAACATTTTGTTTGGTTTTTCACAGGTGTATGGTCAAAGGATAGTGACGATGAAGAAAATGAAGACAACATTATGCAGAGGACCCGCAAACCAAAGGACTTTTCCGCACCGATCGGTTTTGTTGCGGGTGGTGTTCAGCAGGCCGGCAAGAAGAAGGAAAAAAAAGGTTTGTTGAACCTTCCCGGATATTGGCCTAATGAATTATTGACTACTATTATTATTACTACTACTACATACTACTAATACTGCTACTATTACTATAATACGTCTCTGTTTTGCTCAATGGTTAGCTGGTAGAGAATGCATTATGCATTAAGCTCGCCATTTGTTCCTTAAATATTGTATTAATGTGGGCAATAAAGAATAAATAAATAGTTAACTATAACTGCTATTATCAATTATTTAGTTAAATACATGTTGACTTTTGACTAATACATTGATGTAATGCTATCGAATATTGTTCCAATGTATGCTCATCCACATTAGTGTATGAAGACTATGAATCAGTTGTATATAGAAGTTTGAGTATAGCATTCTAACAGGCGACTTAATTTGAGGTTAGGCTTTGTCTAAAGTTTTATTATTATTAGCTGTGCCCCAAGATGTTACCTGTGTAGATTCTTTGTGCCATGCATCAGGCTAATGCTAATGCTAAGCTGGATGCTAAGCAATTTTTGATGGATTTTCGATATTTGTACTTTTCCATTTATAGAACTAGAACAATCGGAAGCATCAACTTCTCGTCCGAGCCTGGCCCCAAAATATTCTGATAGTTCAGAAGAAGAGACGCCGACGCCAGTAGAAACAGACACAGCTGGAATACGACGCGTCGGGCAGGGACTCAAGTCAAACACTTTGGGTGGTAGTGTTGGCGCGTGGGAGAAACACACCAAAGGCATTGGTGCTAAATTGTTGTTACAGGTAATGTTAAATTTAACTGTAACAACTAGCCTCATGGTCGAGTGGTTAGACGCCCTGACAGCAAAACTGGAGGTGGTGGGTTCGAATCCCACTCACAAGAAATATCTAGAAAGAAAGAAAGAAACATTTATTTAGCTGTATATATACACACACATACAAAAAATATGTACATATATGACAAATAACAACAAACAGAAAATAAAGAAGTG
>DWGJ01002621.1:0-15265 GCA_018246895.1 Aspitha aspitha aspitha | reverse complement strand
ACAGGGATATTTGGCACTCGCTGCTTTCTGCCTACCCCGCAAGGGACCTGGCGTGACGATATGTTGTTGTTGTTGTTAATAATGTTGAATCTATAATTTTAAATTAATACAGAAAGATCTCTTGACTGCATATAAATGGCTAATATGTACTTTAAAGTGTAGGTAAAATCTCTCCATCATCACAAGTCCGACGAACAATTTTTTTTCATTTTCATATTATAATGAAATTAGAATGCATTAAAATAGTTTATTAATGACTTGAAGGGCTATTATTTGTAAAAGAATATGTCAAAATATGACCATTTTGGCAAGAATTTTCTAATCACCAAGCATTCCTTGCAGATATGTGTTACAAAATCGAGATTCCCAAAATGGACGCTCAATTCACCGGCACCGGAGACCTATTCGCGTCTCTCTTCCTCGCCTGGTTCTATAAGACCGATAGTGACTTGAAAATGACGATGGAGAAGACTATGGCCTCTATGCAGGGCATTGTGTGCGATACATATAACATAGCTAGAGGTACGTCCATATCGCAATATTATTATTCTTCCTAGGGGAACCTGCAGACCTTAGAAAATATTGGTATTGCTGATCCGCATTGGAACAGCGTGGTCGGTTATGGTCGTCAAACCGTCCCACTTTGAACGGTGACCGGTGTACAGCAATAGGCTAATAAATGGGTTTAAAAAAAGTAGATAAAATGTTTCTACTTTAGTTCCCTGTTAAAAAAAAAACCATAACTTTTTCCTTCGCAGCGTAATAATGTTTTTATTTTATGTAAAAATTGTTCTACATTCTGAATTGTTTAATCGGCGATAAGTCGGCCAATAACAAACGTATGTTTACTGAACTGGGCATATCGTGGTGATATGAATTCTTGATGGGTCAATAGACAGGCCGTTGACTCCGAGAAAAGCGTGCAAGCGGGTGCACTTGTCTTTCTGGCATGAAATTTACATTTATAAATATTTATAAATGTAAATTTATAAATTAAAATTAATTTTATTTTCGTGTAGGTAATAATAAATATAATTATTATGTCTTCGTATAAAAAAAATATTATATTAATAGTGATTATTTTTGACCAACTTCCAAAAAAAGAGTAGGTTCTCAAACTATTGAAGGTTTGTTACCGCTATTTATCAACCGATTTGGAAAATACTCTTTTGATTCGGCGGATAAATATGTTTCCCGTTTGGCCCCATTTATATTGGGGTAAAAAGAATGTGCAATTTTTTATTTAGAACAAATTTATTTGCATTCAGTTATTTTAAGTAAAAGTAACTATCTACTGTGTATATTTATCTCCCTGACAATTTATATTGTCGGCGCCGGCGTGTTTAAACAACGTAAGACTTTATAACTTTATAATTACACACTAAACCGATAGCCGTTTATTGAATAGTGAAGATTGTTGTTATCGTACCGAGACTCCATCGTCTAAGGTTTTGATAAGGCGATGGTTATTTTTATACCCGCTTTACATTTACTATCACAGGTTTATGATGATGTTCTTAGTTTTTGTGATTTGTAACTTCTGATAACCCTCGACATAAATGTCTAGACTGGTGTCACTGATATTAATTTGTTTTAAAAGAAAATTTGTTCTATTGCGACCTAGCAAGCTTCTCGCAATTTATCTGAAGTCGTATTTCACAAATTGAACTGAACTAAATACCCACTAAAGTCAATAATATGTATATTAATTACCCAGTAATTAACACCTAGTAGAATTTTACATACTTATCATCACTTTTTTTATAGTGTGTATTTTGTTTACTTAATGTATCGTTGACTGAAATAGTACTTCTTACACTCACCAACACCCCAACATCACCAACTTAAATAATAAAAACGGATAGATTTAGATAGGAGTAGTATTAAGTAAAAATAAGTATGGAGGTGGTTCTGCTCACAACCCCACAGCTAGTAAAAGCATTCTGTTTAAGACTTCCTCCTGTTTAAGACTTTATTAATTACACACAATTATTAAATAGTTTCCATTTCAGCTAAACAACCTTCAGGAAAAATTCCTGTCGAGAATATGGAGTTACGTCTGGTACAAAATATAAAAATAATTCAAGATCCCCAAATCATTATTAACGCCGAAGAAATTAAGCGACAATAGAAAAACAAGTGTAACAATTCATACATTATCTGTTTTATTGTGAAATAATGTGGAGATATCGATTTATGTTATAGGCTAAGTACATGGTGCGTAATTTTGTTTCATTGTGATGAAAAATTGGCTTAATTCACTTGGTACATATTTAGTGAGCACCCTTAAATATCTGCACCGATAATGAATACAATATAATATAGGTACATAGGCGCCATAAGCGCCACAGACATAATATAAAATTCAATATTCAAGGAAGAATATTATTTATAGAAAATATTACAAAATGCACTAATAATTATAATATTTTTTTATTTATTTATGAATATATGTGGTCTATTCGTCAAGGTACAAGTATGTATCTCATAAACAGTAATGTTCTGAACTTAACGGTAAAACTGTGTGCGCTGTCAGAAATTTCCATTATTGTTAAAACGCAATGATAAGTGGAAATTTCAGGAATTAATTACTTAAGCGATGGAACCGTCACTACTATTGTTACCAACGTAACGACCTCTTATCTCTTCATTATAAACTTTTATCACGACATTGTTATTCCCAACATGGTTTGTCTGGTAGAAAAGACTCAGTGATAAGATAGCACCGTTCTATACTTTGCAAATTTAATTTTTTATATGCAAATATTCCTGTTAATTGCGATGCACATAAAGAAAACGTGCCACCTTTTCAGGAACTGATACGCGTTTTAATTACTAGAAATTGTTTTGTACAAATGGAATACACATTACTTGTTAACTGATACGGGGACATTTCCATTTTCACACATTAATTCCTTTTTTCCTTCTCTTTGTATATTATATACATCACTAGCTTTTGCTAGTGACTTTGCTCGCGTAGAAGCTGATGATATTATAATTATCTGTTTGATAAAGAACTTCAGTAAACATAACATAATTACAATTAATATTTAGTAAATGAATATTCAATAAATGGTTCTATTTTGTGCAATAAGTAGGTGACAAGAAAATTGTAATTAAATAAGCATTACTAATGTATACAAAGTGTCGGTACTGTAGGACGTCACCAACTTGACGAAGGCTCCGCTTCTGAAATTTATTATGTTTATGAAGACGAAGCGAGACAAGAAATTTTATGATTTGAACTGTGTTGGTGACTTTGTAGCGGTCCTTGTTGTCTTTGTTGTTGTTGTTTGTGTTATAGTACGTAAATTGTAAAGGACGTTTCGCTTTGTAATTTTATTTTATTACTACGTTCATCTATCTGCTTGAAATAGTGTTCATTGAATCGAAATCAGTATATTGATATTCAATAAAGACGCTATCTGTACATAGAAGAAATTCAAGAGCGACCGAAGTGTTTTAATCTATCGCTTGTTACTCCATTAGAAGGCTGGACGGTTAGCATTTGAATTTTTATATTTCAAAATCACAGTCAGTGACATCTCACAGACAGTTAACATAACATATACATACATACATATATATATATATATATATATATATATATATATATACGGTATATACGGTAAGAATCAAAACCTCTAAAATGTTCGCCCTATTTAAAAATGTACTTGGATTTTATTATTATAAATCATGCATTACTTGTTATTTGATTGTTACTTTTAAAAAAACATATTATTTTATGTACTAATGAAATGGTTGTTTATATAGAGTGAGTTATTTTGTAGAATTAAAATGTTGACCAGCAAGTCTTCCATTTTGAGGCATATCTGTGATACAATTTTGTTATTTACGAATATCGATGCTAATTCGAATATTTTGTTGTTACCTTCGGTCACTAGTGACCGTTCAATGTTATTTCTTTTAATAAATATTTCTTCAATTGTAAGGATGGAAATATATTATCTGTATATTAATATGTGAAAAGAAAACTATACCCCTTTTTAAACATATTGTATGCATTTATATGTTGAAGTGCTACAAGCAATAACCTTATTTATTTACTATTTTTCAAATAACTCTAAAATTAATTTAATGAACTGCGGTCGATGGTCATCTGCAGGGCGACCGCTAGGATCTATTTAATACATGCTTAGAACCTTTTCGGATTGAGTAACAAATCCATTCCAAGTAAAACTATTTATTGTATATACAGTAAAGATTTCGTAGAATTTGATTTCAATAAGTTCCAAAAATGTTTTGAAATCTTCCGATATACCCATGACGTTATTTGCCTTATTATGGACAATAATGTATCAAGTTCAATAAAATAATTATAGATGATGTATTTATATTTACCTGTAATTATTTATGTTGCATAGTTATAAATATAATGTAATAGATAAAAAAAAAATAACGAAAATAAAAAATCCTATGAAATGTTGTTGACTACTTATATTTACAAAATATGTATAAAATACTTTATACTTATAAAACTTTAAAGTGGCAATAAAATATAAATATGAAATTTGATATCTTATTTATTTTAACCTATTTTGCATTCCTGATGACCTTTGAATGTAATAATGCAAACTGGTTTTGAGCAGAACCTATTAAGTGTTCGGCGGTGTATCGTCCGCTGGAAAACTATCTGAATAATCGTGATCATCAACATAAACAAAACCACTCATCGTTTAGGTTATATTTTTAATGTATACTGTCCCTTATCTTGAATATCGCTATTGCGAAGACAATCAGTAAAAGTAACACGAAATGGAATATCCAGTAGATAGAGTTGTAGTACCTCAGTACGGTGGTCATATCGCTGACAATGAGACAGGGCGCGAGGTAAATGAGGCAGAATAATCGCATTATTGAAAATCCTATTTCCCAGGGAATCTTCATCTGCAAAAAAATGTCCTGGTTGCCGAAGTTGCGAGATTCGTTATGGGTGTATATACGTACATATGTGCGTACTTAATTCGTATTGTGTATCAGTACAGATATATCAAGGGTAGATAAACCAAACTTAATTAATAATAACAACAAAGAAGTAATACCGTTATATCACCATACAACAATTACAGCTTTTTTATATTCTATACATTTACAGTCTAATGATTTTAATTTCAGAATTTATATATTTATATTATTTGAAAACTACACTTATACATTTCGGTGCAAAAAGAGCAATATGTCATTGTCACTCCAGTAATAAATCGTATTTACCGAACTGGTGGTATCAAAAAGTTCACAATATTCGGACTCTAGGTGCACGTACACCCACAATGTGGAAGATATTATGATCTGAGGCAAGGACGGACCGACCCAGATACTCCACGCCACAAACGCACTTGCGCTTCTGTGAAATACGATAATTAAGAAGTCAGCAGTACCTGGTTACTAATATGTATATATATGTAGGTTTGCTTTTTTCTAAGAGTTCATTTCGATATTAAGAAATCATGTTGGTGCTAAACATAGATGCACCGTGCAGGTTGCGTGCATTTTAGAAAGTTATATTTACCATTGCATTAAATAATGTCTTAGTTTATTCCTATAGTCATAACTATAGTTGTGTAAAGTAAATCAGGGAAGAACCCCGAGCGACATACTCTCATTCTCCTAAATTAACGAGAGTTTTAAAAAGTAAAAGTAAAAGTTTTAAAAAATATACCTCACTTCTTTGTTAGCCTTTATAAAATTTTTGTAAATGTTCGCCCAAAACCAAAACCGCGTTGGCATATCCCAACTGCGTATGGTATCTCTCATCCGCGGTCCATATAGTATTTTATAATTTTTGAAACATTTCAACATTGCAAAGTTATACTCTTCTTCTATAGCTACATCGGGCGTTCGTGATCTGCAATCATTACATGTCATAAAATAATTATTAAATAAGAACGTAAGTAGGAAGTCATAATTCATATTTTATATATATGCGAAAATGTGTTATTTTTTATCATTTTAATACTATAAATAATAGATGTTATAACGCAGTAAAGAACTAACGTCATCTTTAATAAGCTGTACCGAGTTGAAGGTCCGTAGCCAGGTATGGCCACGCATTTTGCGGGGTACACTCCAAAAGCTGCTTCAGTGCACACGCTGGTAATCAACAACATTACAATCTGATGCTGCAGGAAGTACATAGTGAGTTGTGGTATATTATACAAATAACGAAAGTCTGAGCCATAGTTTACATAGAATCCGGTATCATAGTACATCTGCAAGAAATATACGTTTAACAATTAATAACTACTATCATTTTTACTAATCAACAGATAGTATTTTTAAAATCTACACCTCAAAACTTCGGGAATATGGACTCCAGTAAGAAAATGGCATCAATAATCGATGTTCGAATTGAATTTATACCACAAAATTTAGGAAAAAAAATCGCACTTATAGAAAGTATGATACCTGAGGAGAATATTTTAATCGTAATAATATGTATCCGAGAGAGCATGCCAGCGCCTTCTTCAGTTCCTGTTCAGTTATAATTCTGCAATCGCCTAACGTTCCAAACGGCATATTGAAATGATCTTCAAAAACTTTCCAACGGTAATATGGCCCTGTTAATACGAGAAAACAATTCTGAAAAAATTATGCCACATCGTCTTTGGTCTCCTTTAAAATATTTTAGAATTTCTTCAAATTAAAATATCTATAACTCCAGTATGGAAATTTCTTTCAAGCACCTTCTTTTGGTAAAAATATTGAAATTGACAAAAAATTTGTAGCACTATCAATGCTTACTTTAGTTATTGGTCGTACGAAATCAGATTCATAAGTTCAGTAAATCAGTAAATTCTTCTCTTCTAATATTTTAACTAAAGAATTCAATTAATACACCAACCTCTGTGTAATCCGGTAAAGTAAAAGGCGTATGATATTATATCACCAGCACTAGGGTCTGAACTAAAGTTTTCACTGTCACCCATAATTAATTTAGCGGAGGTGGCCCCTTTAGGATCCAATTTTATTTTTTGGGTAGCTCTAGTTTCAAAAGCTAGTCCCACCATTCGTAAAGCTATCGTTTGGTGAATCCATGTTGTGTAGCAGCTAGTTTGTAGATGCCAGTGAATGTACAGTAAATATAGCCAGGTATAAGCTAAACTCATTTGATGAACATAACTGAAATAATTTGAAATTGTTACCGTGCTCTTCTTCTCATTTAAATTAAAGTTGTTTAATTGTAACCATTTAAAATTAAATTCAAATTCAAATTGTTGTCAAGTCGTAAGTATTCTTATAAATAAATATAATCACGCCTTTGCCATTACGCTTATAGCTGCCAGTAGAAAGATTTTGTCCAGAATTAGTTTAACTATAGGAAGGAGACAATACAAGTCATGCTTACAATTATCTACGTCCTTTAACTTACCGTTTATCACAACATTTAATTATAATAACATTACCCCAAACCATAAATAATGTGTGGAAAATATTATGACCACAAATTAAACATGCCACTAATATACCCAAACCAGTTCCGTAGTTTCGTTTCATGAGTTGATCATCAATTTTCTTGTAATAAGGACCGAGTGATATGCACAACAGTAATGTCGTATAAAATAAAACGTCATCTATAGCCATTGTTTGAATGTAATTCTATTTTATAGTTAAAATTCACTACATTATGATTTTGATAATTTTGGCACGTCTATCAAAAGCTGACATTTTTTCTTTTTAATATAAATCCATTATATTATGGAAACTACTTTTATTTGTCATAACATATCAATTATGTTCTACAACAAAATTAACTTCCTGCGAGCAATAATGTAAATTATTAGTTTAGAGCCATTGTGACTAAAGACACGGCCACTTCACAGCTGGTTTCTGCCCATAGAATATGTAGGTACATTTTAAGTTGAGAATATTTTGTAAATTCAAGTCTAGAAACTTCTTAACCTTATTGAAAAATATTGTTGATAAAATACGATAATACAGGTACCCATTTAGGTACATACTTGATATACAAGTATAATTTTACGATTGTTTTAGATGTCAAAATATAATTAGAATTTAAATCATGTAGCTACAAGGTAAACGTATTACATAAATGAAACAACAGCGTGATTAAATAAACAATTTACTACACATAAGGTAGGTTCACAATAAAAATATTATCTACCAGAGGTATGTACGACATAACTCATTGTCTGATGCAGATCCAGCTAATCTGTAACTTCTATTTTAAATTCTCCTAAAATCTAAACCGACAAGTCAATTTTTACTTAATGGTAATATTACAAGTGCTAAATATTTTGTGCGAAGCAATATACATACATAATGATATACAATAATAATAGTAGTAAGAAAGTTTAAATGCATCATCATTCAAACACTATTAGAGCTAATTTGGCATATCGGAATGTAGAGATTTCCAACTTCTATTTTGGCATCGAAACTGCATCAAAATTGAATTGTAAATTTAAGTGAAACTTTGCGTAGTATTAAATAATTTCAGTAACAGAAAACTAGCATAATAAGCATGTAAAGGAAGACAACAAAAATCTCTTTAGCAACCACATAGATATAGACATATCTGAAGCGAAAAACACACAAAATTTAAACTGAACAGATGAAAATATGAACACTTTAAAACAATAATTATCACATTAAACAGAATGATCTTATCACGCAAACCTAACCTATAATACTGTTCAAACTGTTAAATAGCTATTACATTTTTATTTACTTAGAAAAACAATCAATTATTTCCGTGTGTAAATTCAATTGACTAGCATCTATCATATTTATTATCTCTTTAATGTATTATAGTTATGACACAATATCATCGCAGTACAGGATAACAATAATATATATGTTAAAATATAATAAAAGAACAGCGAAGTGATGTTACTTACGAGTTACAAAAAATATATAAAACATTATAATTAATCGTGTGGAAAAGAACTTTAAATATATTTACTATGAACAAGCAAAATAAAGCTACAGCTCACTGGTTGTGTAGTTGTTACATTTAAAATGATCAAGACAACAAATGAGTAAACAAACCATATTTCATATTGCAAAGCTTTTAAATTAATTCTATAGCAATCTATTATATTCAAAATTCCGTGGGAAAAGTGATGCGAAAAACGTGGCTACCAAAATTCATTATTTGGTGTTCAAATAAATGTATAGCTATTTGCAAGGAAAGTTATCTCTTGAATAAATAACAGTACATAAATAAAATCTATTCATTAATCTTATATGTACACGGCATAGATTGAGCCCCTAATATATTTTGATATAAATACAAATAGGTATATAAGATGCACATTTGTAAAATATTTAGACCATTTCATTTTAATTAGAGTTAATTCAGTCGAGGCAGTGCAAATAATCTTTCACAATATGAGTAACTGATTAGGTGTAATGTTAAGTGTAGGTATATTGAACAAGTGCCATACTTTTTATTGTATCCAAGGCGATTATTATTTATACGACAAATCGGCGTGCAAGTATATTCCCAGTACCTGTTTTGCTTACAAATTATCTAATCTACAGTAAAGAAATATTATTTTCAGTATAATTGTTCATTGATTGTATCACGATATATTTCACTAGCAACAACAAATATTTGTTAAAACATATTGTACATACAACGATTAGTAGCAAGAAAGATCTTATCAAGTCCTAATCAAAATCAATAGATTCTTTTTTTTTGAACACAAAATATGTTTATTGAGAAATACCTTGTCAGTAGTTTAACTTTAAACTTACGAGGCGAAGAGTTGATTAATCAACTTTTCTTAGTCTAAAATTACATAGGACAATTCTTACTACACAGTGTTCTAGGATAAAGTCTACGCGACTCTTACATTATACCGACGTATTATATCTCTCTGTTGTGAGCATTTAATGTTCGTGTTTAGATACCGGTCCGACTCGTGACTGCTCTCTCACACGGCCGCAGAACCTGTATACGAGTGTACAGCAACACCACTTGTAACACATCCTCTTCCAAGCGTATTTGATTTTTACAGACGAATCATTCTTATAACACTATCAAAATGCTCACCAATATTACACCAATTATTACCAATATTTCGCACTGAAGCAGTCACGTTCACTTAATTACGGCCTAAGTCTCACTTCATTAGTCAATTATTCCGACACTAAATTCCGTAAGATGAATTTATTATAATTATACTATACTTCAATACACTTAACTTTAAAGCCATATATATAGTTGAACTATTTGCGATGCAACGACCGATCATACGAATGATGTGTGTCCGGTTAAATTTTGTTCGATTGAGCCAGATGTTACAGAAATACCTACCTTGATCTTAATTAAAACAATAAATAAAAATACATTTATTTATTAATATGTTACAATATTTTTGAGTATATCTTGTCATTCTTCACATCGCAAATAGTACACATTTCATTCGCCCTCGACACCTTGCAATGGAAACTTTCTATTAAGACTTACCTATAGAACCTACTCATTACGCGTACTCTACGGGGCTGTACTATTGATATAATTAATCCGCTTACATAACGTACGTAAATATGAAAAATTATTGCATCAAATATTTTGTAATTACTATAATTACAGTAAACATGTTACTTTAAATTTTTAATTTAAAATAACTGCCCACCCTGTTACCTACACACCCGTGCCTGCGTTTCTTCCTACGTGTCACCAAGTTCTATCTCTCACCTCGACTTCAACAACTACAGACCATCGGGCAAACATTTATCTCATATCTAATAATCTAATAAGTAATTGAGTACTTATTGACATAGTAAATGTATGAAAAAGTGCTACACTTAATACCTTAACATTTGTAACACACAAGCGTGTCGCAGCTTTCGAAACGAAACGAATAACTACATCTGCATCAGACACAAGACAATTTGAAATTAAATTTGCATTGTTACAAAACATACAAACGACATCATGGACAAGATACAAAAATTGTCTATGGAATAAGTATGTACTAAAATAAATTACCAGATAAATTCATGTACATAAAAGATCGTTTAAAAGATGTCTAAATATTGACTTTACGACTATTGTTTATTATTAACCACACCTAAATGTTGTTAGAAAACTATTGCTTCTATATAATATATGAAAAGGGATTTTAATAGGCCTACTTACACAAGGTATCTATATGAATAAATAACATTGAAACTTAATGCAATAACACATATGGAAGAATTTGTAACATTAAGTACCATTCAATAAATAGTATCGTTCCGCGACTACAAATCACGAGAGGAACATATAAAATTAATAAAATTACACAAGAGAGCCACCAGATACAACACAAAATGATTATTGTTATACAACGTGCAATAGTCAGATATAACCGAAGTGCTAGTCTCTAATTACATGTAAATTGATTAAATTGAAGCTTTCTATATTATAATAATCCGTTTACATTAAAATGTCGAAACATTCTAAAATATGCTTAACGTGATAATTACAGTTACAATTTTGTAATGTTGATCTATTGCACAAACACATATATAGGTAGTAATTACGTTACACTACTCGATTTATACGTTATTAGATTTTTACAATACCAACCACATAGTTAAATACAACGTTACGGCCAGAACGTTATGCTAATAAATTACAAAATTCAATCGGTGCAAACTATTACAAAAAATCTATCATTATTCACAATCGAAAATTACTGGAGGTAAACGAAATTTAAATTTAACGTTTTATATTAATTAATTTGTTCGCTCCTATCACATGAATGCGGCCAATAACAATAAAAATGCGAGCAGCATTTGTTTTTAGTAATAATAATTGGCAGTCCTGACGCGGCGGCGAGCGCGCCCCGACGTCCCCACGTCTGACGGGCGTCCGCTCCAACCAAATGTTATTCTACTATGAAAGCGTTTTCACGCCGATTGTCCATTTTAAAACCCGCAAACGCTTTAAGCGACCACATCGCCTCGCTAACGCTCCGCCATGCATTATCTAAGCTGAAGCGGGTAATTATTAAACACATGAGACGGTGCACTCCTCTCTTCACACTAGAAGGTAACATGAAAATGTAGCGTCCGAAGTCACCTACACATGCACCATACGAGGACACACTAGCAATTTACGAAGCATACACTTTTCTTGATCACCGATTCTTGCACACTTGATTCTTGCACCATTGTCTCACAATCACTAAATCACACGCAATAGGATACTGTAAGCCTGTAAACTTTTGAAAGAATAGTACTGAAGGGTACACAGGATACACTAGGTACTAATATATTGATACACAGATATCAAACATTTCAAAGATTTTAGTATATATTCAGATTGAAACGTATCATTGAACATCAACACCAGATAGGGCCAGTTGTAAACCATTTTAAATTTAAGTTTATGGTACTAACGAGTATATATAAAACACGATAATCATAAGACTTAAATTATTCCTAGTAGAAAATAATATTCTTGAGGCACTACAAGATAGTAAGGCATACTTTTGTGAACTTGAGGTAGTGTGCTTACACATTGCTATGCCTACTTGATAATAGGCAATCTATATCAGTGTACTGCACAAATGAACAAATTCACATATAGTGATTAAAATAAATTCTCTTCTACTCTAAGCAGCTTAATATTAGAAATCTTTATTCTCAGATTTTCACGTACACATACGTGTTGGAGGCAACGTGACGCGAACGACCGCACATCGCGAAATGCTGCACTCGAGTAGACAGAATAAAGATGTGCACAAATATTTTTATTGCATTGCATAAGGCACCCGTTCAATCGAGGCAGTGCTTACATTATTCAGTGGTGCACAGGTCGACTTGAGGTAGATAACGACAGGTCGATATTTATTAAGGCTTCTCGTTCGTATTCGTCTCTGTCACAAACGGTCCGCAGGAAACTCATAATTTCGACTACGAATGGATCCGAGTGTTCGTTTCGGTTTCACCGGCCATTAGGGCCGGCTGAACACAAGCAACTTCAACTGGATGAGAATTATTTGTCGGACAGGTGGGATGGATTCTGCGTGTTCATCAGTATTGGTTAGCAAAGTTCGACTAAGTGCAGGCGGGCGGGGTCGCGAGGCGTGGCGGCGGCGGGCGATGTTCCGCGCTCACTTGATGAGCTGCGCGGCGCTCTTGGAGCGGCGGAACATCTTCGCGCCCTTGTGGGGCGCGGGCAGCTCGTGCTAGTTGCCGTTCGGCGCGGCGGGCGGCGGCGGGCGCGCGGGCGCCGCCAGCTCCTTGGCCCCGTCGGTGCCGTATATCTTGCCCGCCTTCTTAGCCATGGACGCCAGCAACTCCTGCGAGCACTTGTGCGCCGAACGAAGCGAAATCGCCCACTCCTTGAGCCCGATCTCGTCCTGTGACCACATTACAAAAATCTGATTAAACCGATCAACAACGACACACTTAGCTTTATATACAATACTGCGATCAACATAAATATATAATCATTTCAAAGGCACATTGCAGTCCAAGGAAAATAAATCAATTATTACAGTGTGTTACGTTTGAAGAGAGCCTTATGGGCTTTTATTTATTGATAATAATTACAGTGTTGGTGAGGACGACTTTCGTGTCGTTCCTCGTCCTCAGCACGATGCACTGCTCGCCCTTGATGGACACCAGATCCGAGGACACCTCCTCCACGGTGTCCAAGAGTATCATCTCCGGCTTGGCGCTGTTCTCCAAGTGAAGTTCGAGCCTGTTGGGGTATAACTTGGCGTAACGCGTCTGCCACGCGCTTGCGAACGGACCGCCGAGCTTCTTTATGTAGCCGTGAAGAATGCAATCAGATTCTGCAAACAAAACAGTATTATTGCACACATTGTCTACACACACACACTAAGACTGTTCGAGGCCATAACAAATAGGATAGTCGAGATCATCGATCAATCTGAATGGCTGTGTTCTCCACTCAGTCGATTTTAATCGTAAGCAATAGATTAGTCACAGTCACATAAATGCGGCTACGTTAGGAACGACGTGGTGGCGCGTGACCTCAACGTACCGACGGTGGAGCGGTTTGTGGCGCGGTTGACGCGTCGTATGTACGATCGCGCCGATCGCGGACCGCACGCCCACCTTCGGGGGGTCGCGCCTCTTCACGCTCGACCACCTGACGGGCACCCGCTGCCGAGGGAGCTCGTACGACTGGCGTCGTCATCCGAGGAGGATGACGACAGCTAGTCGGCGAGCACTCCGGGAAGCGGTGAAGTGTCGACTCACCCCGCATCAGGCGGGGTGCTTCAACACCGCGGGGCCGTTGCCTCGTGAGAACTGCCCGGGTAAGGAGGAAATCCTCGAGGCCCGAAATCCCCACGCGCGCCATTAGAGCCGACGCGTGCGATGAACAAACTTACTTAAGCTCTAAATAAACAGTGCTCTGCATAACACACTTTATTATGAAATCTTAAGAATAAAGTGAATGCCATTAACACTTTTGCGACTTGGCACCCAACCAGCAGACACTATCCTCAGTTACATTGAGCCATTGTTTTAATACTCTCACCTACATAGTAGTAAAAAATAGAGTTTATCCCAAAGTCACTATTTTCTAGTGTTTTTTCAAATCATTAGCAGGAATACAAGAAATGCTTTTAATAAGACTTACATTAGCATTTCTGCAATCAATTGAAGCAGCCACCAGCTTAGGTAGTAAGCATTTGAACAGTAATAATAGAGCAGGTCTACAAGGCTTTCTATTGGCGTCACATATGAATATATCAATCATCTCATATATCACTGTTGACACATTGTTCAATTCTATTTTATCTGAAACAAAATTATTTGGTAATAGCGCATTATATACACAAATTGATTTAAGCATATTGTATAAAAAATAAGGATTTTCAATAGCAATGGTAAGTCAGTCCTCTTGTACGGCTGCGAGACATGGCCCGTCAAAAGTTACATTACCAGCAGGCTCCAGACTTTCGTAAACAAATGTTTGCGACGCATATTGGGCGTTAAATGGCCACGGACCATGTCCAAGTTGAGATTGTGGGAGTTGACTCAACAAAACCCAATTGCAAAGGAAATCCGCAACAGGAAATGGCGCTAGATTGGGCATGTGCTCAGAAGACCCGATACCCACTTGTCAAAACAAGGCCTTAAGTGGCAAATAGCCGGCAAGCGAAGACCGGGACGCCCTCGTACCGCCTGGAGGCGATCCGTCGAGACAGGCTGCCTCGACTGGACTAGACTGGTGGATGCCGCACAAGATCGTGTCAAATGAAAAAGCTTCTTTGAGCCCTATGTCCCTCATGAGGGACTAAAGGAT
>DWGJ01002620.1:0-15274 GCA_018246895.1 Aspitha aspitha aspitha | reverse complement strand
ATGCAGCTCGGGTGAAGAAGTTAATCACCGCCCAAACGGTGAACGCGAGGGACACGGCGGGCCGCAAGTCCACCCCGCTGCATTTCGCCGCAGGTACGGTCGCTTTATCTCTACACCGTCCATCGTTTATGTTGGCGATGTTTTTTTTGTTGTGCTCGGGTGAAAGGTTTTTGGCAATTGCATAATTGGTCACGGTGTTGATCGCGAATTGGGTCTTTGTCGCGGCCCGCCCGCGTTTTCAGCGAACTAGAGCGGTTCCCACCGACGTGTTACCCTCTAACTGCCGCCAAACAATGAAAACTGACAGTCAACCTTGATATGAGCGTAATTTTAATACGATGTTTATTTGATTTTCTTAAATTCACTTAGTATTATCGTTATTATTAAAGTATATGATAACTGTAATGAAATGTGAAATATTGTTATGACCCTAGTGAAATTTCTCAACCTCTGTCTACATCTGTAAGAATTAAATATGACTAATAAGACAGGATAGAATACACATTTTTGAAAATTTGTTTATTGTGCAATGGGCTTGCGATTGACTACCAGCTCACCGATGCTAAGTGAGGTGCAGTCTAGAACTAGCGCACCTAGAAACTGCCTATTTGCTCTTGTTTTGAATAGCTTAAAAGTGTGACTTAATAAGTGATAATATTTTGTCAAATCACTAATTTTACTCCTGAAGGCTGTAATTTTAGTAGTTAATAGTAGCGATTACGATAGTACAGACAGATCTTCGACATAGGAAGCATCACCACCCTCAATATTTCTCTTCGCCAGGCTACGGTCGCCGGGAGGTGGTGGAAGCGCTGATCGCCGGCGGCGCGGCGCTGCAGGCTCGCGACGAAGGCGGGCTCCAGCCGCTGCACAACGCGTGCTCGTTTGGTCACGCCGATGTCGTCAGGGCGCTGCTAGCGGCGGGCGCTCCGCCGTCCGCTGCCGACAATTGGGGCTACACTCCACTGCACGAGGCCGCCGCTAAGGGGAAGGTGGATGTCTGCATCGGTAAGTAATTGCAAATTTGATTGTCGGACAACAGAATTGTTCTAAATTTAATGTGTCTATATTTGTAAGGTAATTTTCTGTTCATGTACAGGCCGAGTCATCATCCTCGGTGTCTTTATAGGATGGCAAAAGTAGATGAACCGCTTTTGAAATGAGTGAAATAGCAGTTTTTGTTCGACCCTTTTTATGGCTCACTGCTGAAACGGGTCTCCTCTCACAGTGAGAGGGATTAAGGCTGTGAGAGGGATCTACCACGCGGGCTTAGAGCGGATTGGTAGACTTCGCACATCTCAGAAAATATTATTTCCTCTATAACATCTCTAAGGTGTGCAGGTTTCCTACTTCATTATAGCGAGTGATATTTAAATGTTAGTTATAAAACGCACATAATAAATCAGAGGTGCGTGCGAGGATCGAACCCAGACCTCCCGAGTGGAAGGCTGTATTTCAAACCACTAGGCTATCACTGCTATAGCAGTATACCTCCGAAACTGTTAAGCATGTGATACTCAAAGTATACCCTGGTGGTTTCCTGCTTGTATTGATGACATCTGGATGCAGTTTGACAAACTCTTACTTCTAAATTGAGCATTATTTGTATTGTAGTAAAGACCGTTTTATCTCTTATATATATAAAAATCCCATGCCACGATGTTCATTTGCGAAAATCTCTGAAACCACTGAACCGATTTCAATAACATTTTGTACAAATCTATTATTTGATCCAACTTAAAAGATAGGACAGTTTTTGTAAAATAAATGGATAATAAATGTCAATTGTCAATAAATGTTTACATAAAATTTCTAAACGCACGATATTCGTCATATATGATATGACATAATGTAACCATGGCAACGCGTGGTCAGGTCCACTAGTTAATGATAAATTGTTTCCAGCCTTACTACAACATGGTGCTGATCCCAATATCAGGAACACGGAGGGTAAAACTCCCCTCGACCTTGCCGATCCAGCTACAAGGCCCGTACTCACCGGTAAGTGTTATACTTTCCATATATAATCAGACAGACAGCTAATAAACATACACATGTACATACGATATACTACTTATATAGATATTATTATTACGCCCAGACACAGAACAAACAAATGCGCTCATCACACAAATGTTTATCCCGGGTGGGAATGGAAGCCATGTTTTGCAGTCAGGGTCTCTAACCACTCGACCACGAGGCCAGTCGAAGTATAGATGTGGAGATGTGGAGAATTGTGCAAACTCTCGT
Source organism: Aspitha aspitha aspitha (assembly GCA_018246895.1). Taxonomy (NCBI): domain Eukaryota; kingdom Metazoa; phylum Arthropoda; class Insecta; order Lepidoptera; family Hesperiidae; genus Aspitha; species Aspitha aspitha. The sequence continues at coordinate 13,024 of DWGJ01002620.1, read as the reverse complement.
TGAGGTGTACTAAAGATGCATTAAAGCGGTTTCAAACTCTATTTAGTCCCACGAAAAGAGCCTTAAACGATAATAAAAGCAAGAGTAATCACATATCGCTGCTTTTTATGAATACTCGCACAATCCAAAATCCACATTTTACAGGGTAGCCATTTGAAAATTAAACAAAATAAAACAATATTGTAGAAAATAACCAATCACAAAACGACATTTTTGCGCGCCATTATGCCGGTTTCGGCGTTATGAATGTGAGTCTTACTGAGTATGAAATAAGGAATAATTTGGATTTATTTGTGTTATAAACTGGTATTTTCAAAATTTTGAATTGTGCGAGTATTCATAAAAAATAGCGATATATGTCTCACGCAAGAGTTGGAGAAAGCGTATAGCCGTAAAACTGTATCGTAGACCTGGAAGAAATCTGGGAACAGGTTGCATGAAAATGGAAAATTCCATTATGTAGCTTTATTTTAAACGAATTCAGAGTTTTAGTTGTGTTTTCTAACATGTTGTTCTAAATATATGTAGTTATATAAGTACGTACATAGTCAATTTGGAAACTACGAGTTTAAATAAGATTGTAAATAATAGAATAAACACAATATATCTATTTTTACTAAAAGGTCAATAAAAAGAATCTGGGATTCTTTGAAGTTAACAAAACCGATCGCCTGGCCATTCCACGCTGAGATTACATAAAGCGTCTTATATCAAAATTATTGAGCTTTGAATTTGAACGTGTACGGTTAAAAAAGTCGTACAAAAGGGCGTTCCGATAAAAAAGTTGTGTAAGGGATATCTTTTGGTCGATATCAATCGGGTGTAATGAGCAAAATTTGATGAACCTTTCTGCGACTTAGATCTTGCGGTAAATGAACCAAAGTAATATAGAATTTTGTTTGAAAAAAAATTTAATATTCATCCTCCTTCAGCTTAAAGAAAGAAAGAAAGAATAAACGATGATTTCATGTACATAAGAGTTTTAAATAACGTGATGAGGCGTTTAGTACGTCTTTTAATACTCCTTATTCATAAACTAGCAGCCAAGCTCTACTTGGACCGGGTTGATCTTGAGTAGATATTAAGTAACTGAGCCGCAATCCTCAGCCAACGTGAGCCTCTTCTACACCAACACCGCTTGTCACCATCACCTTGTAGCCACCATAATTATTTTGTCTCCCGACAGCTTCGAATAAAATTCTGAAAAACTGACACCTACTTGAATCTCAAAAATTTTAGTCGTGATATAGTTTTTCCTATAGAAAATTATTAATATTTAGTAAACAAAAACACAAAAAGAATTCACAGATAAAAAAAATATACACAGAAGTGTTAAATACGACAAAGAATAAAGTTTCTCTAACGACCCTTGCCGCATACTCAGCTCCAAACAAATGTGAATGGTATGCGGCTTTTTGCCAATTTACATATCCCCCCCTAGAACTATTCCAAAATAAGATGGAGACCGTGTCCAGCGACTGTAGGGTGATGCATTTGAATAAAATAAAGTACTACGTAGAATACCCTAGCCCATTCGAAATTTGAAATTGGAATCACTGAAGCATCCATTTCAAACGTTCGAAAGGTAAACGAACGGAAAGGTTGAAAACTGCGGTTTGAACATGAAGGATCGTACGTACAAAATTTCACATGTCCAAGTGGGACAGAAGGTAGGATAAACTTAAGCTAATATCCTCAGCTTCTGAAATATATTTATTATACTTTTTTTAATTTCTTCACTACGGTTTTATAATTTAAAACTTATATATCATTCACTATAACGGTAAAAGAAGTAGTACTTATTTATTTCGGCCATATTTTAATACGTTTTATTTTATGGTTTAAATTAACAACTCACAGGTTTGTCTGTTCGACAGAGACAGTGAAGCCGCAAATACGTAATAAAGAGACGGAACTTTATTATTTCTGAGATAAACAAAGCTGTTTGTCAGTTTTTTTTCAATTTCTCATCTAGTAGAAATACCGATAATTTCAAAAGACATCCAGTACATTAGCATATCCCGCACAGGTCACCCTCCGCCCGCCGCCGCGCAGACCTCCACCCCTATCGCGACTATTCTCCTTATATTGGAATTCTTCTAAATCTCGAACTAATCCGATCACGGCTGTTATTCCAGTTAAACCAAATACGTAGGTAGCAATATCACGCAATGAAATTCCGAACACGTACAAATTTTACCCGCGATACGTTACTTTATTAAACAGCAACCTCATTTATAAAGTTTATATCTCATATAATGTAAACGATAAATTTCCTACTTCTTTTATATTACCAACGTAATATTGAAACACTTGACAATCGTCTCAAACCGTGGAGGGGATTGCACGCACCTAATGACCAGCTAAGACACGTGTACGCACTTGTAGACGTCATTTTATTTGCGCAAAGTTCGTTAAGAATCTACTTAAGTGTTGTAAAACATTTAATATTCACCGAGCGCCGAGTTGAACACAAAGATTTATGACGGAACGACAATGTTTGGAGTGTGAGGCAAGTTGGAGCATAAGCCACGGCGAAAGTAATTATTCGATTTGCGCCACCTCCCGAACGCCATTTGCGGTTTTTGTTCTAACTCTAGCATCTCCTTTCTATAAAAGTTCTTTTTTGTTTTCCACTCCGCCATCCTTAATGAAGGTCTACAGGATTCAATTAACCGAGGAGATTGGAATGTTTCGTGATTTGCACCCGGATACGCGATTCCATCAACGTGCTTCAATCCAATACCCTGCTAGTGTCTTGCAAATTACATCCTCCAGGAAACTTTCGATTAAGAGCTCTGCAAACTGTTTTGTTCTTTCTTTCTTTCTAATATAACAGAATATTATGTAGCCATTGATAACAACAATCCCTTACAATGTAACTATTCGTAATCTATAAACGTAAATATCATAGAACACGATTTGAAAACAGCACAGCTATAGTCATTATTCTTCGCATAAAGGAAATTATAGTCCTTATATTTAATAGAACGTACGCTTAAGCTCTGGGCGCGCGCCAGCACTTTACATACAGTTCAAAGCGGAATATTCGTAGCCCGGAGGAAGAGGAATCTCAGTGAAAACTCTCGTTCCTCTGTCACTATATTTGCATTCTAATTCTACACTTTCAATTTGATCCATTGTTGCACAACGGAACCCCTATAACCGGAGTTCAAGAGACCCACACGAACATCACATTTCATTTTATATACCTGGCTAGACAGCCAGACGGCGAGATTACTTATAAGACTTCAAGTTTTAAATAGCTTTCGTCTATATTTGAAATAAGATGGTCCGGTAAGTTTTTACAACTTATTACTAAGTAACATAAAGCAGTCTCTTTAGAAGTTGAATGTATCTTAATCCGCGTAGACGGTCTACGGAGGTGACACCACGGACGTGCGACCTTTATAACTACTTATACTCCTAATGGATAATTTATTGATACACATTTTATATAATGCATGAAAAATTTTATGAATTTATAATAATAGAATTCGAGTAGTCTAACGTAAAGCTGTACAAAATGATAAAAAATTATTTCGAACTTGTGTAGTTGTAGCAATATTTAAAAAAGGTCTATTATTAAGTTCAATTTATCTTAAAATCTCTTATGTATTTACATAGGACCAATATAATTCTGCTATTTCAGCTCTAAAGCACAGCATACGTCTATACTTCAAGAGAATAAAATATTGCACATGACTATACAGATTGTAACGGAACAAATACAATTTACATATCTACGACATTTATGACAACTAAATATAACTACTTAAATATAGAGCAGTATTAGAATGTTATATTTATCTCGCGGCTTGTGCTATGACAAGAGTAGCACTTATCAAAAGTCTTTCGCATACATGTTTGAACGTGATTCGAATTCCTGAGTGTAAGTAGGAGAACGTTAACAAAATTCAGGTGAAATTACAGGCCCGCTATGCCTCGCGGCGCAACGATTGAGCAATAAATCATAATATTATAATAGCTATAATGTAAACACTACGCCACCCTTAACCTCTTCCACCCGCCCGCTCTCCAAACAATGCTTCATTTAACGAGATAAAAAATGACAGGCGTCGTTCGACAAATTAAGTACGAGTATATGGGAACACTATTGATGTTGTTTCTTGATGTCCTTTCCTTCTATGTAACACCATAATTACTTCTAAACAACAGCTCACGTGTTTTAATTATGCAAATATTATATTAACTAATTATTCTTTTAACGTACTGACTTTAAATCGATATCGATATTAAATATGTAGAGCAATAATTGTCGAAAATTTAGCTCATTAATATTAATTTCGATGGAAATAGATTAAAAATCTAACATTATTTAACAATTATATTGTTAAATTCGGAACGATTCATAAAATATGAATACTTTATCTGTAATAAATTTAGACTAAATACTTTGTTAACTTGATTTTATTATCGCCATCAGGGGGCGATCTCATAACGCATATACATATAAAACGATTACCAAGATTACACAATATTATCAAACCAGTGATTTTTACCTCCGTGGGCGTCGATATCAATTGGCCATTCAGGAAAACACCCACACGGTAATTTGATATTTTCACAAAGTATTTATCGAGCCCTTTCAGTTTAAATCGAGACAATATTGAGATTGTTCACTTCGGCAATACTGATTACTCGAATGTCCAATTTTCAAAAATCACTTATTCTTAAATTGCACGTATAAACTTAAATGTCAGTTTAAATGCCCCTTTTTAAACTAAAATGTATGTAATTAAAAAGATTGCGGTAACGCAATTAAAAAGGTTGTAGTGAATGTGGTTGTTACATATAACGTAGCGTGTGTAGCGTAGTATGTAGCGAATGTAGCATCTCGTAGAGTTAAATATACGGCTAACCATGAAATATCATTCGTACATCAGATTGCACTTTATTGTAGAGTGGATTTTTTAACAAGAATGTGACAAAAGAAACGTTTCAAATATGAAGGAGAATATCATTCCTAAACCAAGACGATTTTATTGCAATACTTAATGATACACAATTTAGTGGCTCATACATAAATCCACGGATAATAAATAGGTAAATGGAACAAAAAACATTCACGGTTTCGTGTTTCACGCACATTTGTAAACAACTTCCTTTACTATTTAATCAAGTGGAATATTTTTTATTTAGATTCACTCGATCATGACATAATAGCTGTAATCAGCGCAGCTACGACAGAACCGCCCCTGTGTTGTTTGACTGCGATTTTAAGCTACTCGTAATATTGTGGCGTTGTATAACGTTATATCTGCAGTGTTACGTTGCTATCCTGGTACGGTACGGACGTTTCGTTCGAATCAAACTCACTCTAATCTAAAAAAATTCCTGCTACTTTCAATATATTCAGCAACACAAAAGATAATAAATAGACAAACTTAGTATACATACATGTTTATGTTTATCTAAATATTTTTCTGATACGACAATACCACTGTAATATAATTATGATGACAACATTTATGTACGAAGGTAAGTGTACTGTAGCTTCACGGCTGTGCTACACGGTGTTTAACGGCGTTTTAAAGCATGGGTTTGAAACTAAGCGCGGTTGAATATGACATGAAAGTTGGCATAAAACAACTGTCTGCACTGTTTCAAACCTCGTTTCATTCCGACGTTTAATATATTTTATTAGATGTTTAAGTGTTACAATGTTGCATGGAACTAAACGCTGGAAAATTTAATAAAAGAACCTCAAATAAGCCGTGTAAAAATGGAATAGGTCGCAACTGGCCGAACGAACAACGTTCGATGTTTGCCCATCTCCAAAACAGCCCCGGAAGCACTAAAGGCTTATCAAATAGCGACGGAAGTCAGCCAATATATCCATTTTCCTGTTTAGAGCTTAGCCCCATTCGTGCCCAGCGACGTGACTCGTTATTTACATACATAAGGCTATTAAAGCATGCTCCTTCAAAATTGTATTTAGTAGGTTCTTTTTACAGTTAGCAATGTTAGACAATGTTGAACTACTAGCTACGATTAGTCACAGCGGTAATTAGGAAACAGGACTTATTGGTTTGGTACTTATTTCTATATTTTCTTATTAGTCTTAATTACATTAGTTATTCCAAAACGAACTAGAGAATATTCATTTCTAAAATAAGAAAATGCTACATTTTGACGAAAATGTTTGTCCTCATCTTAAGGCGACTCCTTTTTGGTGTCTGTCTAACATAAAAGTATGTTACGCTGGGCACGCTTCAACGTCCAAAAATATTAAATGAACTGTTTACAAAATACATTTAGCGAAATATTATCTGTAAAACTGCTTTTGACATAAACAAATGAACGCCAGTTTTAAAAATTATCAGAAATGCTGCATTACTTAAGCTTCCTATATTTACGATGCGCAAAGGTATGGTTAAAGCAAGTCTGAGTGCAAGGCTCACCGCCAAATTCCAGTGGCATGCCGCAAGGGGCAGGGTGTAGAGGGGGGACGAGGGGTAGTAGGAAGTAGACCATTGCACTTGCCCGACCTTAATGTCGCCATCAGCAAATTGCGAAACACCAGCTGCTTCTGACAAGACATCTGACATGATTCACACCATCGGTCTGCAGTAGTTTCCAAAAGACACTATCGTGCATCATGTGCTTCATGAATTCTTAATCTGAAGCAAGCAATTATTAATATCTTATCGAACTTTTCAATATAATGTTATACAAGTAATAATACATACATTAAACTAATAATGAAATCTTTCTCAGACCTTTCAGGCTCAAGTATGAAGCGCCATAAAATTTACACGATGTAAGATGAAAGAATTTTTTTTATTTTTTTATTGAAAATGGAAAATTAACCGTTGTGAAACTTTACGTAACCTAATTAGACGAATAACTTACTCGCTTAATTAAAAAACGTGCATTTTTCAAATACAGTTTAACAACTCAAATAAATTATACACTTTCTGATTACATAACATGTTGGAAATGTTTAGTTAAGGTTCCATATTTAAAAAATATACAGTATTTAAATTAATATTATCGGTACTTGACATTCAGACGAGTGGCTGGAAAATATTCGTGGAACATTTTGAAATCCAACGTATGTTGAGCTTTAAGCTGAAAAATATCACCGAGTAAGAGGTAAAAGTTTTTTGATAACGTAAAAGCTGCTTATTTGAATATTGCTCGAACAGGTTTTACGGCCGCGTATTTAAAATGGCGATTCGGGGAGCACGTAAACATCGGTGACGGAAGCAAGATCAAGTAATATTTGTCAAGTGTAAAGCGAGGGGTTATTAAATAGCATCTCGCGGACTGAGTGCACCCTGACCCATATCTAGCGCTGCACCACCCAACTTATACGAGTGGACTTTATTGATTCGCAGTCTTAAGACGGTGCTGGCGTCCCTCTCGCACTTGCGCGAGATGCAGCCGCGATCCGACTGAGCTACTTACTCAATATTCCAAAGGCGTTGGGCTTGCAGCAATAGAACGTTTAGGTAACACGCACTGTAATAAACGAGAGTTTGGCGGAACGCATCTCGTCACGCTTTGTCTTAAATTCCATGGTTTTAAATTCACTTTTTGTTTAGTTTCCAAAACAGAAGTTAATCGTTCATCCAATTTAATAATGAACACTTATAGCTTATCATTATCACATTATTATAATAAGTTCATACAAGTCATTCTGATTTTAACTGATTAAATCATAATATTTAAAATTCTTTTAAAAAAATCAATGTTGAATAAGAACCGAGATTTAAGATTTTTATGCCTACTGTGTTTTGTTTAATTCTTTAACAAATGGAGACGTTCTTTTCATGGTACTTTAGCCGAGTCTGATGTTAAGTAAGGTTGTTTACGTTGATACTTACGGAGGGAAGCCCCAGCGCGGGCGGCGTGGGCGGCGCTGACCGAACACAGGGTAAAGGGCGCCGTGTCACTGACCCGCAGTGACTGTTTCTAAGAAACACTCTAAATTGAATAAAAACTTTTCTTATTTACCTCGTAGAACTCTTACGTTAGAAATCACTCAACCAATGAACGTTTTAATATTGTAGAACTTGTTTAAATCCCCGTGACGCCGTAACCGGAAATTTATACGTATTTAATATATTTCCTATTTATGTTTATTTATATTTGTAGCATATGATCTCGCTTCGACACACATTTAATATTTAACTAACGTTCAGTTTAAATTACATCAGTCCTGAAAAATGATTTTTTTGTTCAATTTAGTCGTTTGGTGACAAATAAAGTACAAATATGGACAATGCGCGAACATAGGATTACGATCGGTCGCATCGCAAAGCCAATAGTGGAATGCACGGATGAAGGGTCGTTGTACCCACCCAGCTATACTACACTATTATGATTTCTATTATCTATAAGCTGTACTGTATGAATTACTGCTACGTAGTGCGTTCGATTGATTTTAAAATGTTCCATTACAACACATACTCGTAATTAATATCATGAGGGCGTAGTATGATTATTAATAATTAAATTGATAATTTTATGTTTATCTTACGAATGAGTTTATTTTTTCAAATTTAAATCAAAGGCATTTTGATTTTTGTACATGTAAACAAACTCACATTCATTGTTATATACTCGTTTCATATCAACAATGTAATGCAGTCGGTAATAGGATTGAAGTCGTGTGTATTATAGGACGGTACGTAATGCATGGTTCAGTGAACTCAGCAGCCGGCTCTCTTTCCCTAATGTTATTTCTATTTCACAATGCGCCTCTACGCTATACTGACCACGGATGAAACTTTATTAGCACGCGTGTATGTGTCTCGAAGGCGGCACGCATTTTATTTTACACAAAAATTTTAACTTTATCAAATATATTGCAATAAATACTGAGGTAGCGCATACGATTCGAACGTAAATTTTGAATTAAAATAAATGTGGATAAGTCAGTTCTGTGTATTAATATTTGAAGTGTAAACTTTGTACCTTTAAACCGTGCACGGAGGAAAAAAAATTGTTTCAAAAAAAGGATTAAGGACTTGGAATATCTTTCGAACAGAATCTTTGGTGCTTGAAAAAAAAGTATACATACTCAGAAAGGTAACCTTCTGAATTATCTGAACTGTTATATGACAGAACCTTTTAGCTATAGCTATGATAAAGCTTGTCAAGGATATGCTCCGACGTTCCGAAATTTAAAATTACATATCTACGAGTATTAAAGTTGTGCGACATATATATGGCGATGATGTACAATATTCTAAGCTTCCGGTAACGTAACTTTGCGTTTGCATTATATAATATACATATAATATCACGAGCGCTGTGTTCCGTCGCGCTGGCAGAGCGTTCCTCGAGCTTCACATACTCTATCGCATTACGGTGTCGTTGTTAACTAAACTGTTTCAACTATCTCCCCTACCTATATTATGTAATTCGTGGCAGCGTGTTTAAACTATGCAATACATTTTTTTTTAAAGATACCATAATATTTTAATTACACATATTAAACAAGTTATTTTACTTCTACATGTGTAGAGTAGAGTATTACTACATTGTATCGGAGCAATTACTTTTAATTATTATGTAGTTGTTTACGATAAATTTGACCATGTTAAATCTTTACATAAATAATTTAAAGATGGGGAATTTTATTCATACCAATACATCTTGATTTACCTCATCGCTGTATAATTAATTTCTTTTTCCATTGAAGTTAACTTAAATTGTTATATTTTTTTTATCATTTCTTTTTTTAATACGTTATATCGCGGCTATGGAATGGCTGCTAAATACGAGTATTTAAAGAAGATCAGCAAACAAGTTTGTCAGATAGTTTCAGATCGTATCGAAAATGTATGACGACGCTGAAATAGGTACTGTTACGTGACGATAATAATCGAGGCCGACTGCTAAATGTAGTCTCCCAAGCACTAAAGCACTCAGGTACTATGATACGAGTAGTCACCAATTCAAAGGCTAACAGCTACCGAAGTCCCGTACCTTCATAAATAGTTCGTCATCAACAATGCGCCACTACAACCGATTGTTATCTGATTGACATGCTTCACGTTGTTCGTTATACAAAGAACAATGTAAGCATGATAAAGAACCTAAGAATAGGTAGTATCATAACAAGTTGCCAACAAGGCGCGGCCCAAAAACGGCCAGAACTTAGCTCAACAATAAAGTTGAAAAATCGAGGGGATTGCCGCGCTGCGGGCGCCGCCGAGAAAAAACGACGCTAACATTTCGCACTTAATGAAACTGTAGCTGAAACAAAATAAAGGAATTCCGCATTTACAGAGCAGGACTAAATATTGTTTCAAGAATAGAGGCCTATTCAACGTGAATCTTAATGGTTGCATTAAAATATTTGCGAAGGTGCCACAAGACCTTAAGACAATAACCTTTTTTTTCACTTCATTTACCTCACTTATCCGTCTAAAACACGGAGTATGTATACAGGACGAAGACGCATAACCTTTGTCACTGACTCGCCGTTAGCTTAAAAATGCCAAATTAATCTCTCTTTATCACTTTGAAATCTTTTCATTCGAGCTAACGAAAAACAATAATGGCCACGTAATTACATCTAGCATGATTCGTTAACAAGTTGGAAAATGTAAAAAAAGCGCTGAGATAAAACTAGCGACCCACTCTCACAGATAATAACAAGATGTGATGGCGTCTTATTGTCCTACCTATTTTTATATAAAATCTCTTCAGTGAGCGAGCGTCCAGCCGAGGGAGCCAGTGGTGAGGAGGATGCAAGACGCGCGGAGTGCAAGTTTTAATTACTTCGCCTCTAGTTCGCGAGCTTGTTCCTCCGATGGGACTATTTCGTTTCCCAACTAAAAACTCTCATTTATAAACTGCGTATCAAGGACCTCTTTACAAACTTCCTAAATGCGAAATATGTAGAGTTTGTCACAGGACTGAATTAATTAAATGAAGGTGCATAAAATGTGTGTAGAATATATTATGTTCTAAAATCTTTAACAGAAAATTGCTTTCAAGAAACTCTGTCGTTTAATTACATTTAAGTTCAACTTGCAAGCATGACGAGTAAAGCGAGCTTTTTAAAACATGCATCTGTTATACCAATAGGTACTGTGCCTACACGTCTGAACTCGGAGAGCGTGAATTTTCGAACACAATGAGGGGAAGTAAGAAAGCGTAGATAATTGTCGGCAATTAGCTCGAGCAAAATTTTGCTGATCGATATCCCTTTGTTTGAGGACATTAGCAGCCAATGAAAAATGACAAATAATCAGTTCTTGATGGTAGCGGCCCTAATGGCGTCGCTGTTTAACGAACAAACTAAAATATTGTTGATAAGATAAGTTTGTAATAATATTATGAAGGTGTCTTGGTGGTCACCCTAGTTTTATGCGCTATGCCCTGACATATATCCTACTGCTGGGCTGGATTGACTCTCTACGAGCTGTGCATACTGATTGTTGGATATAATTCAGTACAAAACGAATTTTAACAATTTATTTACAAATTGATTACCACCATGTTTACTTTATCAAACTAATATTATAAAGCTGAGGAGTTTGTTTGGTTGAACGCACTAATCTCAGGAACTACTGCTTGAAATTGAAAAATTATTTTTATGTTGAATAGTCCACTTATTGAGGAAGGCTATAGGCTATGTAACATCACGCTATGACTTATAGGAGTGGAGCAGCAATGACAAATGCTGCAAAAACGGGAAAATATTGATTTCCACGCGGACGAAGCTGCGGGCACAGCTAGTTGAGTATATAATGTAGGGGAATTAGGACAAGTCACATTTTAGTAAATCGGTTCGGTACCCCTCTGATCTAAGGGTGCTTGATAATGGCGTACGTCGCGTGACCCTAACGACCGCGAGCTGATTGCCTGTCGAGCTTACATTGACTCGGCTTCGTTTTTCTCTTCAGATTAATATTAAACCTAAAGCGTATTACACAACGTCATAATAATTTAAGCTGCTTCGACGAACCGAGTGGATTTTCATTTCGTTATATCATGCTTTTCGTTCGACGAAGAAAGGTTGAACGAATTCATTAGGTTTTGTTACATCACAAAACAATAGATCAGTACGCCAAATCTTGAAATGGGAATATTGAAGAAGACCTAGATTTGGGCCCGTATTTGTCTCCTAAGTCATGGGTTCCTTGTAAAATCTTTAGTTAAGTTTCAGTCTATTGATTATAATACAACTTTCCAGTGAAATTTGTCTGGCGTCCTCGCAAAAACGCTTTATTCTCTCATTACTCGTACTCGTATTTCAACGAATCTACTTTTGTGAGTAAAAGTGTTTAAATGACGACAGTAGCTATAACTAAAGTTTTTAAAAGTTTACTATTTAACACACCCTTCATTTGCGGGTAATTATATTATTTACATAAATGCCAAATAAAATATGTGACTATAATAACATGAGTATGTTTCGATATGTTCGTGTGTGTATTCTTTATTCAATCTTTTGTTATTTAAAAGAGTGGTGGGGTTTTTTTAGCCGGCTTTTTTCCCAGTCTACTATAGCCTGAGGGGCGTACAAAGCCGAAGTACAATGACTATATAAAACATGACCTTCATTGAGTGTATGTACATACATATATCTCTTATATATATAAAAATCCCATGTCACGATGTTCGATTGCGATAATCTCCGAAACCACTGAACCAATTTCAATGAAATTTTGCAGAAATTATTGTTTGGTCCAACTTAAAAGATAGAATATTTTTTATCTCAATTGATAATCTCATTAGGACAACACTTAGTCGGATAAACATCGTGGTACGGGATTTTGACATATCGCTGCTTTTCATGAATACTCGCACAATCCAAATTCCACATTTCATAGGGTAGCCATTCGAAAATTAAACAATATAAATCAATATAATAATAGTAGAAAATAACCAATCACGAAACGACATTTTTGCGCGCCATTATACCCGTTTTTCCGTTATAAATGTGAGTCTTCTGAGTATGAAATAAGGAATATTTTGGTTTTATTTGTGTTATAAACTGGTATTTTCAAAATTTTGATTTGTGCGAGTATTCATG